>JARBWK010000007.1:107648072-107816231 GCA_030556195.1 Anolis apletophallus | reverse complement strand
ACGAATGAACGAACGAACGAACGAATGAAGCAAGCTTTAAAGGGATGAAAAGAATAATCCTTCCCTCCTCCTCCTCCTCCTCCTCTCCTCTCCTCTCCTCCTCTATTTTTCCCCAGGGCCTGCTTCTAACAAGCGGCCAGGCAGGCAGGGTCTGGCAAGAACTTTCTCCGCGACCGCGATCTTCCCTCCCTGCTGCTAAAAAGCGAAACCGCAATGAACTCGCCGCGTGGTGCGCGGGTATTTAAAGGGTCTTGACCCCGCCCTCCAAGTGTTTGTTTGCCTCTGATTGGCTTAAGGGAAGGTGGAGTGATGGTGGGGTGATGGTACCACCTGGTATCCATCACCCAATGACAAAACACCTTTAAAAGGGCAAACGGCCATACGAATGCTTTACGGCCCAGATACAAAAATGGCGCCGAAGTGCCGTAAAAGGAAGTCCACTTCCGGGTTCACGACAGCGATCCGTAAAACAACAAAAGTCCCATTAATTACGGATTTCTAACGAATCAATTAGATTTCCGTTTCAATTTTAGCATGCCTAGTGTCTACCTATTTGTTTGGAGTCAATGCCATCAGTCCAGCATGTGGGCTGGCCAATGGTGGATCCATGTGTGGCTGCCAACTCTTATCAGCTGTGACCAATAAAACAAATTGTGGCCTTTGCTAATCCAATGTGATTGTGTCTCAGGAATTTCTTGTGGGTGGGGCGGTTACCTTGCATATGCAACTGCACCATAACTGTCTGCTTACTATCAAGAAAACTCACATGAGCTTTGTTTTAAAGAGGAATCGTGCCTTTGGATTGTTTCTGAGAAATATGTTTCCTTAAAAGTAAAATTTGTGACTGCCATACTGTTTCATCTGAATTAAGCAGAAGCAATGGCAAAGGTGTAAACCAGCAGGAGGCTGCGCATGACCTAGACCCACCTCTGTCTCTAGCAGGTTTATTTGACTACTTCACATTATTCTGGCATTATATTTTTACATATCATTACTTGCATAGTGGATGAATTTCACTAGAGAAGGATGAGTCCAACATAATCATAAAGTTGCATATCAAACAGGGTTACTAGAAATAAATTTCAATGATAAAAATTAACAGCTTATCTGCTTACTACTTCCTGGTCCACTGCATATAGAATTAGCCTAGTAGGCTCCTCTTCTTTAGTGTCATAAAAGCTTGCAGTAGAAAAAATAATTTGGAAGCCATATTTGTTTACAAGCTTTCAGCACCAAGAGAGAAATCAAACCCATGATTTTAAAATCACCCTTCAGAAGGAAGTAACCAGCACAAAAACACCTTCGCACACAAACAATCTGCTCCCTTTCAGCAAGATATGTTAAGTCTATGGGAGTACAACAGAGGCAGACTCAGTTATGTGCAATTTTCAAGGTGAAAGAAAATCCCTGTCAAATCCCAGCAGTGAAAGAAAATGAGAAAGTGTGATTAATAGCACTGTTGAAAGCAACAAAATAAACCATAAAAGCTAAACTGCCTAGCATTGTGCAGAAAGCATGTAAAATCACAAGAGTCTGTCTGATGTGTGCAATGGTGGTAGTTGACAATATATATCAGAGGTGTCTGTCTGAAGTGCAAGTGTAGTTTATAGTACTTATGCAAATTGTACTTCAATATTAAATTCAGGTCCGCTACACAGCCACACTCTTCCAGCTCAGTAGCCCTCCAGGTCACAGTCCAATGATAAACCTCACAGAATAATCCTGCAATACATATGTGGCGCTAGGGAGTCTTAACAAGTGTTCTTCAAAAAAAAAAAGAAATCACCTGTTAAGAAGATTATTTGGAAGAAAATAGGAAGAGATTTTTGGTTTTGGTGCTATTGACAATTAAGAACTCTTCATGAACATGTTACTTCTTGAAGACCTAGCAATTCAAAACCCCTTCTCTGGTCTTAATCTGTTTTTATTATGTTTTCAAGTATGTTGTGTTTTGTTGTTCATTGCTGTGAACCACCCTAAGCCTTTTCGGGAAGGGTGGTATATAAGTCAAAATAATAAATAAAATAAAAAAATAAATATAAGCAGAGAATAACTAGTGATTTGAGCCTTTCTGGAAGGGCACTCAAAGGACATTTGAACTGAACAGGTTTCCATTTCATCACCAGCACAAAAGCCCTCTTGGCTAGCAATGCAGCCATGATTTATAGACTTGTATTGTCGAAGGCTTTCATAGCCGGAATCACTGCGTGTAGGTTTATTTGGGCTATATGGCCATGTTCTAGAGGCATTATCTCCTAACATTTTGCCTGCATCTATGGCAGAGTAGCTATGGGGAGCCCTCTCAGCCCAGTCATAGCAAACTTCTACATGGAACACTTTGAAAAACAAGCCCTGGAAACCACAACAAAAAAGTCCACAATATGGTTCCAATATGTGGATGACACTTTCACCATTTGGAGCCATGGGGAAGAATAACTAAACAGGTTCCTGGACCATCTTAACAGCATCCACCCAAACATCCAGTTCACCGTGGGAAAATAAAATGAAGGAAAAGTGCCTTTTCTAGATGTCCTAGTCATCCGCAAACCAGATCGACAATTGGGTCACACAGTTTATAGAAAACCTACACACACAGATAGATAGCTACATAAAAACTCCAACCATCAACCAAGTCAAAAAAAAAAGAAGCACCATTAAAGCCTTGGCAGATCATGCAAAAAGAATCTGCGAACCCCACCTCCTCCAAGATTAACTGAACCATCTAAACTGGGATTTACAAGCCAATGGATACTCCACCTCAGATATCAGAAGAGCTGCAAGACTGAGAACAAGCTATGAGAGTAAAGGCAAAGATCCACCCAGAGGAAAAATGTTCTTGCCATACATCAAGGGAACCACTGACTGCATAGGGAAGCTGATGAGGAAACACAACATACAAACTTCCTACAGACCCACTAAGAAAATCCAACAAATGCTACGTTCAGCAAAGGACAATAGGGATCCTCTCACTTCTGTAGGAGTCTACCGGATACCATGCAGCTGTAGACAAGTCTACATAGGGACCATCAAACGCAGTGCCCAAACATGAATCAAGGCTCCAGTACTCTGGAATTCACTCCCCGACCATGTCCGAATGGTCCCCGAGCTCCTCCCTTTTCGAAGAGAATGTAAGACGGCTCTCTTCAGGCTAGCGTTTGGGTAAATCTAAACTCAACTGGTTCGTCTCGCTTGGCTAAGAAATCGTAGCCTGTAACATCTAGGTTATGTATTGTGTTTTACTGTTTTTACTGTATGTTTTATTGTATGTTTTTATTGCTTATCTGCTTGTGATCCGCCCCGAGCCTGCTGGGAGGAGCGGAATATAAAACCGATGAAATAAATAAATAAGAAATAAATAAATAAACATGAAAGGCACTGCAGACTACTTCAGCCATAGCAGAGAACCCAATGAGCCAACCTGGACACAGCATATTATTTGAGAACACAGAAATGCTGGATTACTCTCACAACCACCATGTCAGGTTACACAGAGAAGTCATTGAAATCAATAAGCATGTGGACAATTTCAACAGAAAGGAGGAAACCATGAAAATGAACAAAATCTGGCTACCAGTATTTTTAAAAACTATAAAATTATAACAGCAAAACAACACCCCAACACAATGAAACTCCAGGGAGGAAACAATCAGGGACAGTTAATCACCTCTCAACAAAAGATTCCCCCAGGGCCTTCTCGGCGGAGACTCCCCACCTATGGAACACGCTCCCAACTGAGATAAGATTGGTTTCCTCCCTCCTGGCTTTCCGGAAGAAACTAAATGCATGACTCTGGGACCAGGCATTTGGACAGATGTAAGGCAGCCCGTTAAAGGGACAATCTAGAATGACAATACGATTGACGAGACTGGTCTACTGTTTTAATGATGCATTTGTATGGTTTTAATTATGCATTGTTTTAACTATGATATGTTTTTATCTGTGATTTTGTTACTGTATCATGTGTAACAGCCTCTTAACAGGGCTTATTATAAGCTGTCCTGAGTCTCCCTTCGGGGGGTTGAGAAGTTGACGGGGTATAAATGCGGTAAATAAAAATAAATAACAAGCCGCACCAAAAAACTGCCAGGCCATCAAATGCTAATCAAGGTGGCCAGTTGAAACAAAAGCAACAGACGCTGATATTACCTTAACAGAGCCAAGTGAAGGACCCAAACTAAACAAGAGTATATAACCACAAAGATTGTAAATTGTCAAATAAGATTATTGTTATTATTACACATAGAACACTGTACTCACGGACCCCAGTTGTATATATACATTCAGTTCATTTCCACAAGGTAAATTTCAATCCACAATTTCATAAAGAATCAGGTCCAGAGGCAGGCAAATTCCAATCACAAGTTCATGAAAATCGTCCAAAGTTCATTACATAACGTGCATATTGCAAAGAAACATAAGTTCATAGTAGAAGTCCCAAAGACATCAACAAAACGTGCATATTATGAGTGAAGTCGCATCAATTGGAGCCAAACATAATTTCATCCAAAGCCGGGTTGACAGAAGCATAAGAATTCTTTCTCCGTTTCGCACCAATAGGTGCTTTATCAAAACCAAGATAACAATATGGCTAGTGGGGCATCCACTGATCTACAATAAAGATAAAGGGTCAGGTAATAAACAGCAGGTCCAAACAGACAGTAATAATGAAATACACATAGTAGCATATTATATATACATACCACAATCAAGTAGATAGTGAGGCACAGGCCATACTCAAGGGAGTAAGGCATCTAACAGTTGTAACACAATTCATTTAAGCACTAGATCATTAAGCCAATACTCAAAACACCAGGGGGAATAGGTTCATTAAAGCAGTAAGGATTGCAGGGATATATTTTCATTTAACCCTTGCGGATGCTCAGTTGAAAGGGCCAAGATCCACCAATTTTCGGCACGTATGAGTGCTGTATGCATGTTCGCATGCGAGTCAGTTTTAATAATTTCAATGCAGGAAAATTTTAATTCATCAGGTGAATGTTTAAACTGAAAGCAATGTGAATATAAAATCGAATCTTGTTTTCCCAGTCTAACGCAAGATTTATGTTCGGAAATCCCTTTCAACTGAGCACCTCACCTCTGAGAATGCTTGCCATAGATGCAGGTGAAACGTCAGGAGAGAATGCCTCTAGAACATGGCCATATAGCCCGAAAAAAACCTACAACAATGCAGATTTATAGGCTGTTTTGTCTTACCTAGGGTCCGCATCTTTTTCCAAGCTATACTTGATGTTACCTTTTGCAAATAAATCAATTGGCTCTTTTCACAGCTGTTGTAGTTAATCTATAGTGCTCATTGACTGAACTCTAAAATACCAATGTCATACTTAAATGGGTTATGGATTTATTCAAGGTGGAATGGGTTCAATAATAGTACATTTATGATTTATTTAAAATATTTATATCCAGCTTTTTAATGTGAAAGTGGGTGAGAGTTTATAACAGGTAACACAACCGTCTTTACCTTTGATTTTATAATCTAAGCTTTGAACTCTCATTTTGTAGAGTATGGAAAGATTATTGGGAATGGGAGAGAAAGGGGAGTGTTTACAGTGCTAATAAAGTTTGGGTTATAATTAATTCCATACTTGAAAAATTCACTGCTTAACTTCATCTACTTGGAAGACTGCAGCAACCTGCAGCAACCTGGGTTTAAAAAACCTGGGCCAGGGCGGACTTCTGTCTCTATACCAGGCTGCAGAGCCTGCACTTTTGTCGCTATCTGTCCGGAAGCCCTCCCTGGAAAAACCTTCCAGGAGAACACATAGACACCCTAATCCCCCCCTTCCCAAAACCCCTTTGAAATCCTTTAAAAATAAAATGATTTACCCGGCCACCATTAACATGCTGATGGAGTCTTGCTGGCATGTGGAAATGGCACACCAACAGAAGGTGGGGCAAGGAGTGACTTTTTAGTTATCTCCTCATATTAATACAACTGAACAAGATAGTTTCTGAATCTTGACTGCCAAAGAAATTCAGATATAACAATGCACATGCCTGATATTGTTTAAAATACACCTTTTCAGTACTTCATTTGCTTCTCACTAGGTGTTTCTCAGAAACAAATGGCATGGTGATGCAGGAACAGCAGCAAAGCAGACAATTTCCGACACGGAAACAGGTAAGTAATTCTTAAATTAATGGCTTTTGCTTACAGGCAGTTGCCAGATCATCAATAGCACCCTAAGGCAGCAGTCCACCTGCTTTTCCTGCCTCTTGAACTCCAACCATTCTCAATTCAAAGCTTCACAACATGGTTACCATTTCTCCTGTCAGAGAGGACTAACAGCTGTCATTTTAAAAATCCATCTTCAGTGGATTTATAAATGATTTACTGAAAATAAGAGCTAGCTCCATTGGACTTCACCCTGACACCAATGTGATCCTGTTTTCTTTTAAGGAAATGCGGGTGGTTGAAAAACTAACTTTAAAGGAGAGAAAGGCAATTTCCTTTTATGCTTCTATGTTTTTGTTTTATAGTGGCAGGAGGTGCATCCAGCATGATTTTAAAAACTAAAAAAACCCTCAGATTTTGCTTCTGTTCTTTTCCATTTTATTTTGGAGATCCATATGCATTTTGCTGATGTCACTTTCTGATACTCAGAGTCCTTCCAGACAGGCCCAAAATGTGAGATCTATCTTGAATTTACCTGAGGCATCCAAATGATGCCTCAGGTAAACCTGAATTAATCCAGAGTAAACTGGGATTTCCCAGTTTACTCCAGATTAATTAAACACATGGAAAGATCCAGATCTTAATGTAAGGTGTGGGTCCTGTGGGGAAAGACTCCCGCGATCAATACCCATTGCAATCTTAGGATAGAGAAAAATTTTGGCAACCATTTTGTAAGATCAGCGTTAATCAAGGTGTGGAACAAATATAAATCATATTTTCACTTTGCAACCCCCCTCTGGATTTCACCAATTGAAGCAAAGCAAAGGAGACTTCTGGGATGGCAAAAATGGCCTACCTATAAGGATCTGTTAGAGAAAAGAAATAATAGTCTGGAATTAAAATCTCAAGAAGATCTCAAGAAAAACTTCGGCAATTTAACCTGGCTTCAATATATGCAAATACAGAATATATATAAACAGGATAAAACCAAGGGATTTGAAGAAAAAGAAAAATTCTGGGAAAATATAATGGAGATAAAAAAGAAAACTATAACGAAACTATACAACAAATTGTTAGAGTGGGAAACAGAAACCAAAGCGGTAAAAACATGTATGGTAAACTGGGCAAAGAATATTGGACATACAATAAAATTACAAGATTGGCGACAGATTTGGACAAAGAAAATGAAATATACATACTCATCAAATTTAAAGGAGAATTGGTTAAAAATTGTCCACAGATGGTACATATCCCCAGAAAAATTGAGTAAAATGTATAAAAATAATTCCAATTTATGTTGGAAATGTAAACAACAAGTGGGGAGTTTCTACCACTTATGGTGGACCTGCCCGATGGTAAATATTTTTTGGAAAGAGGTCCAGGAGGCGACACAGAAAATCTTAAAAATGAATATCCCATTAAAACCAGAATTTTTCTTGTTAGGATTAACAGACAGAGATATGCAATTAAACAACAATGAGGACAAAATCTTTACATACAGTATAATAGCGGCTCGGTTGATTTACGCGAAGCTATGGAAACAAGCAACAATTCCAACAATGGATGAATGGCGCCAAAAAATGTCTGACATAAGAGACATGGATAAATTAACTTTTCTCCTAAAACAAAGTAATGGTAATCCGATCAAACCTACTGACTGGGACTCATTTGATGAGTATCTGAAAACGGAGGCTGTTAGCATAAAACAAAAGGACAACAAGAGGAACATAGATTATAGTAGACTTGATCCAAATTCCTAGATCACAGCAGTAAAATGGTAGTCAAGAATGTATAAGATTTTATTAATTTCGATATGTGAGTAATATCAAAATTGTCTAACAAGATAGAAATAACAAAAAAGTAGATACTCAGCCATTGATATAAGTATATAACATGGAAGTCGACATTTTCTTTTTATGCCATTATATCTTTTTTCTCCCCCCCCCTTTTCCCTGTTTTTATCTTTATAGTCCTTGTATCTCCCTCCAACACTCCTACCCCACCCCTCCCTTCCCCGCTCCCAATCACATTTCTCTGTATGCACTTATGCGATAAAACTTCAATAAAAACTATTTTTTTAAAAAAATACCCACTGCAATCTTGACTCTCCTTTCTCCAAGAGCCCGAAGGGGTGGGATAGCATGAAGCATAAGTGGTAAATCTGTGTTTGATAGCAGTTTTGGCAATGTAAAGATATGCCCGAGTTTGCACAAAAATGAACACAGGACCATATGGCTGCAACCGCATTGGCTGATGGCTTTCTGCATAGACTTGGTTCCCCAAAAGGATGGTGGAGCAGATATTTCTTTGGAAAGCTTTCTGAGGGTTTTAGGCCACAGCACTGGGGACCCACAGGTTGAGAACCACTGATCTAGATACAGCAGTCTTGTTTCTATATCTGTCGATTTTAAATTGTATTGAAATGTTTTTAATGTAAGCCACTTTGAATCTTCTTGTGGAGAGAAAAAGTGGGGTATCAATAAACATAACAATCATCATCATCTTACTGATTTATCTATCCATGAGCATGTCTAAAGTGGAAATCAATTGCAAGACAATATATTTTAGGACATATGATAGATTACACTATATTAATATTAGTCACATTCATGTTCTAAATACGGTATTGAGACATATGGTATCTATCTATTATATAAAGGAGGTAGTGTTGTAGTTGAGCAAACTGAGCCTGTAGTTGCTACAGGTAGTAACTCGGAGGAGGATTCTGTGTTGGACATGTCACTGGAAGAGGGAGGTTTGGGCAGAATGACTGCAGCTGGGAGGAAAAGGGCTGCAAGTGCTGAGAGTTTGGAAGAGGCAGAGCACAGGAGAAAGATCCGACAAATACTTAGGGAGCCTACCAGTGATGATACTTTTGAGGGGTTTGATGTGGAGTTACCTTCAGAAGAGAGTGATACCGAGCTGGACTCAGCACTGGTGCAAGATGTCAGGGATGTGATAAATGCTGAGTCCAGCGAAAGCTCCTTTTTTGGCTTTTTGAGTGACCCTGCTTGGCCTAGTGGGGATGCTGAATCGGACTGGGGTCCTTTAACTGCTCAGCAAAGGTGGGAAGACTGGAGGAACACACCCAGGGCTGCAGCTGAGGGGAATGGGGCAGAGTTGGGTGGGGAGTCTGATGACTCTGATTTGTAAGGGTATTAAAGTAAGGCCTGGGGATTTGGGACTCTGCGGTCGGCCAAGGTGTTGCTGGTGGGTTGCTGGTTCTTGTATTTGGTGCTCTTGTTTCTTGTATCGCAGTTCCTGATTTCCCAGCAAGCTTGACTACCGCGTTTCGTTTGGTCTTTTCCTGTGTTGCTCTCCTGGACTTGGAGAAGCACTCTTCCTTTCCTTTTTTTTGGACGGGTCTTCACATCGCAACGGACTTCAAGCCGGAAGAAAACCAAGGACTTCGAAAGACGGACGTCTTCATTGTTTTTGTTTACAGGGCTTTTTGTTTTGTGTGGGTTCCTTTTATGCCGGACTGTGGCTGTGTTTTGTTTGAAAATAAACTGTAAATACTTTTGCTAGCTTGGCGTGTCTTTGAGCCATCTGTGGGGGTTTCGACAGGTACCATCATGGAACGACCGTCCTAGGCAGAGAAACCTTACAAGGCAGAGACACCAAACTTGGCAACAAAAAAAGGCCTCAGGCAAGGTAGGTTTTT
Organism: Anolis apletophallus; assembly: GCA_030556195.1. Lineage (NCBI taxonomy): Eukaryota > Metazoa > Chordata > Lepidosauria > Squamata > Anolidae > Anolis > Anolis apletophallus. The sequence goes on along the minus strand of JARBWK010000007.1, from coordinate 107,806,431 downwards.
AGCAAATAAACTTTCCCACCCAAAACCTAGAAGGCCCCCAAAACAACGATATAAAAAACTACATTTCCCAGCGTCCTCCACGGCTGCCAACGAATCTCCCGGCCTCTACATTCTGACAACATGAAAGCTGCCAATGAGGGAGAATTTGCATAACGCCTCTATTGGCCAGCCAACATGAACATTCCGACCCATAATAAACTGGCAGAGGAGGATAAGGCAAAGGCCTGAGGCAGCCGCCAACACAAACACCCAATTCACTTCCCACAGAAAATGTAAACCCCTACAAATCACAGCCCATGCCCAAAATTGACAGTAAGGCTTCATTAACTTGATTTCCCTGACTAGGCCTCACTTAATGGGATGCTGTTTACTCTCTGAATTGACAGTAAGGCTTCATTAACTTGATTTTCCCGACTAGGCCTCAGCTCATGGGACATTGTGTATGGCCTGAATTGACAGTAAGGCTTCATTAACTTGATTTTCCTGAATAGGCCTCAGCTCATGGGACATTGTGTATGGCCTGAATTTACAGTAACCTACCTTGGCACACAGAGCCCCTATGACCCACACTACATTCTACTGCAGTTTGGAGGAGGGTGGAGCATGGATGATGGGATTTGATGTACCTCCATGGATTATGGGATTTGTAGTACTTTCAAACCCTTCATTCCCCACAGACCACTGTGGCCCAGAACCAAGACCGATAAGAGGCGCAGGACTCTGACGTCATCTTCATCGGCGTCGTGCCCTGATTCTCCGCCTGCCCCTGTTCTCGCTGTGGAGACAGGGGCAGAGCAACACATCTCGCCAGGAGACTCGGTCCAGACCGTCGTCAAAGTCCCCTTGGCTCAGCCCTAGGTCCGACAACTCTTCGTGACGTCGCCTGAAAAAGGCAGGCAGACCACGAGGCTTGCCATGGCCCCGGCAACACGAAGCCCTCTCCCTGCATCGATGGTGGTGACCGCCGTCCCATCTACATCGAGAGCACCGCCACCGTCACAACTTCCAGTGGCACCGGAAGTGGTTCGACCATGTTCGGGAGACGAGGCCGAGGAAGGCGAGGTCCCTCGATCGGTGAGGTCGGGGTTCATCTTGTCCCTCAACATGGACCAAACACCTTCCCACAGAGGCTGTGAGATGGAGCCTTCCTCGTCGCCGACAGACTCTACGAGAGCCTTCGGCGAGCAAGTGGGCCGGATGGCAAGGGCTCTGGGCATGCAGACGTATGTCCCAACAAGATCCAGCGCCTGCCCCGTCTTCAGCAGGGTGCAGGTCGAGGACACGGCCCAGCCACATCTTCCCATGCTGGAACCCCTGGAAGAGGTGGTGAAAGCGTCGTGGAAGACCCCGTCGACCATCCCACCCACGTCAGGGCGTATCGAGGCGTGGTACAAGATCGACGAGAGGGAGAAGGAATGGCTGCACGATCATCCGACACCCAACTCGATGATCGTCACCTCCTCTCAGTCTTCAGGCAGAGAGTCCACAGCCCCCTCTGACCAGGAAGGGAAGAGGTTCGAAACGGTCGGTAGGAAAATCTACCGAGCCGGGCTCCTGCTGACTAAGATGGCAAACTATGGGGCGTGCATGGGAGCCTATCATCAGATCCTGTGGGAAAGGGCCCAACCCTTTTTCCAGGATCTCTCCCAAGAACAACAGACTGCACTGGCCTCCATTTCGCAGGAGTCGGAGGCGCTGGCACACCACCAGATCCTGATGGCCCGCCACACCTGGGACACATCGGGAAAGCTGCTGGCCCATGGTGTCGCCATCCGTAGACACGGGTGGCTGAAGTCGTCGGGTTTGTCCTCCAACTCCAAGAAAACCATCGAGGACTTGCCGTTCGATGCCCAGGGACTTTTCTTTGCGGGCACGGACGACAAGTTGAAGGCCACTCACGACTTTAGAGTCCTGACGGCCAAGTTGGATCGACCACCGGCGCAGCCCAGGACCCGGTACTACCAGCAGGCAAAGTTCCAACCCAGGTCGCAGTATCGCCAATCCCCAAGGCCATACTCGGCTCCTCAGCAACACCAACAGCAGCAGCCGAGACAACAGCAGCAGCAACAAACCAACCGTCCTCGCCATGGCAACAAGTCAAGGCCACGCCAAAACAACGGCAATGGACAATCGAATCGCCGTGTTTGACGGGGCGACCTCCACCATCTCACCCGCCGCGTTCGGAGACCGCCTGGCCTGCTACATCGGTGCTTGGCGACGCATCACCTCAGATGCATGGGTGCTCCGGATTGTCGAAGACGGCTATGCCTTGGAATTCGACGAGCTCCCGCCAACGGGGTTCATCGTCGAGACGGAGCCGTCCGAGGTGATCTTGGAAGAGGTCGACAGCTTGCTTCAAAAGGGAGCGATATCACAGCTCCTGCACAGCAAGGAAAGAGAGGCATTCTTCTCACGGTACTTCACCGTACGAAGCCAGACGGTTCCCCTGACCCATCCTGGACCTCAGAGACTTAACCGCGTACGTTTCGACGAGGAAATTCAGGATGGTGTCAGTGTTGTCCATTCTCCCCCGTCTCCGGTCAGGCGACGACTTCGCCTCGATCGACCTCCGAGACGCATACTTTCACGTCTCCATCAGACCTGCTCACCGACGCTTCCTGAGCTTCAAGGTGGCCGGGAGGGCCTACCAGTTCAACGTCCTTCCCTTCGGCCTCGGGACGGCTCCCCGAACATTCTCCAAGTGCATGTCGGTCATGGCTGCGCACTTGAGAAGGGAGAAAATCCGGATTTTCCCTTACCTAGACGACTGGCTGCTGGCGGCTCAGTCTCTGGAACTGTTACAACAACAGGTAGCGCTGACTCTGCAACTGCTCTCTTCGTTAGGCCCTACGCCTCAACGAAGAGTCCCAACTTGTCCCGTCTGGGACCATAAAGTTCATCGGACAATGACTCCGCCGATCAGCTCGCCTATCTGCCAGAGGTCAGATTTCAGGCACTACGACACGAGGTGAACAGCTGCACCCGGCCTTCCATCACGGCGAAGCAGATCCAAGTCATGCTGGGCCACATGGCATCCACGGTGGCCGTCACTCCGCTGGCGAGGCTGCGCTTCAGACCGCTGCAGCGTTGGTTTCTCGACCACTTTGACCCGATCAGAGAACACCACTCAAAGAAGCTTTCCCTCCCGGTGGAGGTCAGGAACTCCCTCCGGTGGTGGACTGCCAGGGCCAACGTTTGCAAGGGAGTACCGTTCCACACGGTGACCCCGTCCATCACGGTGATGACCGATGCATCGCTGCTTGCCTGGGGAGGTCACGCGAACAACCTGTCGATCAACGGCCAATGGTCAGCGGTGGAGAGGCTCCACCACATCAACTACCTCGAGCTCCTGGCCATAGCCAAGACTCTTCGGGCATTCGCTCCCCTCGTCAGGGGACAAGTAGTACTGGTCAGGACCGACAACATAGTGGCCATGTACTACGTCAACAAGCAGGGCGGAACGGGCTCGAGGAAACTCCTGGCCCTAACCCAGAGCCTGTGGGAGTGGTGCATTCGTCACCAGGTGACCCCCAGAGCCGTCCATCTCCCGGGAGTCGAGAACTTGGAGGCGGACTCGCTCAGCAGAACGAGTTGGTCGTCCCACAAATGGATGCTGCATCCGGAGGAGCTCCACCGTGTCTTCCAGCGGTGGGGATTCCCCGACGCAAATCTATTCGCATCGCCGGAAAACAGCCAACTGCCAGTTTTCGGTGCTCGGCTTGCCCCGGATGCTCACCGGGGATGCCTCGGGGACGCACTCCTGCTCGATTGGACGACGGGGTTCCTCTACCTCTTCCCGCTGTTCCCGCTTCTTCTACGCATCATCGAGAAGATCCAGCTATCGGGGACCGACTGCATCCTCATCGCTCCCTACTGGCCGAGGCAGGTCTGGTTCCCGACCCTGCTCCACTTGGCCGATGGCAATTACATGCCTCTCCCTCACCGACCAGATCTTCTGACTCGGGAGAAGGGGTTGCTCCTGCATCCGGACCTACCGTCCCTGCACTTGACTGCATGGAGGATCTTCTGGCGCTGGACGTCTCACCGGCCGTAGCAGCGATCCTGGCGGCAGCCCACAAACCGGCGACGTCGAAGGCGTATTCGGCTTGCATCGCCCGCTTCACCAGGTTCCAGGCCGCCCGTTCCAGCGCTGTCTTCCCGCTCTCGATTCCGGCGGTCCTCGACTTCCTGGCCGGATTGGTCGACAGGGGGCTGTCCACATCCTCGGTGAAGACCCACCTGGCGGCCCTCACCTGGCAGGATCAGCAAAGGGGTGGCCCTTCGCTGTTCCAGTACCCGATGGTCAAGAGATTCCTGAGAGGGGTCAACAACACCCGTCCCCCGGTGCACCCACCGATGCCGGGGTTGAAGCCTTGACCTGGTGCTGTCCTGCCTTGCGGCCCCACCGTTCAAGCCGTTTTCATCCATCGACCTACGTCTCCTCTCCTGGAAGGTGGCGTTCCTGGTCGCCATTGCTTCGGCGCGTCGGCCCTCCGAGCTGGCGGCGCTCCGTGTGGACGAGCCCTACCTGCTGTTCCTAGCGGACAGGGCAGTCTTGCGAACGGACATCACCTTCCTGCCGAAGGTGGTATCCCCATTTCATGTCAACACTGACATTGTACTTCCAGACCTGGGGTCCTCTCCGTCCGGGGACGGTGAGTCGACACTCAGAGCACTCGATGTCAGAAGGGCCCTCTGGGTCTACAAGGGCAGGTCGGCGGACTACCGACGGTCGACTAGACTTTTCGTCTCCTACGCCACCGACAAGCTGGGCTTGCCGGTGTCATCCCAGAGACTGTCTAATTGGATGGCGTCCCTGGTTGAGCTGTGCTATCAGATAGCCCGTCAACCGTGTCCCCCTAGGGTCAGGAGCCGCTCAACTAGAGCAGTGGCCATGTCAACAGCTTTCCTCCAGGGGATCCCTTGACTTGATTTGTAGGGCGGCCATCTGGGCCAACCCCTCCACCTTCATATCCCATTACCGTGTAGACACCCTGTTTGGGAGGGAGGCGGCTTTTGGTCGAGCGATTCTCACTCCCAAGGGCCTCCAGGGCTAGTGTCTAACAGGCTACCCTGTTCTCCCCTCTATACACTGTTCGATCGACAGTTTTAAGTCGGTCGAACCTCACTACCTCTAAGAGAGATAAGTGTTTGCCGTGCCCCGGGTCTCGGGGTCACAGTCTACCAATTAAAGCGCGCTTTATTTTTGAATCGTATGGTTCTATGTCGCACCTGTTGTGCACTTACTGTTGTGAGGCCTGTGTGCCTGACATGAATGGTGCTTGTTGGACTTTATACTGTGAGGCCTGCGTGCCTGGCATGAATGGTGCTTGTTGCACTATGTTTACAAGTGGGAGCATGTCTTCCACTCTTATTTATTACATTGTTGATTATGTTATTTATACATATTGCTGGTTGCAATAAACCTGTTCGGTTTTTATAGAAATTGGCTGGTTTGTTCCCACCTCCTTTACCTTAGCTCGGTAAGTCTTCATAAGTGTGCATTCACAGAGCCCTCGAAGAAGAATGGTAGGTTACATACCTGTGACCATCTTTCTTCGAGTGGAGCTCTGTGAATCCACACGAACCCGCCCGGCCGTCCCCTCTATCTCAAACCACCCTTTCCTAGTTGCTATTGTGGCGTAGGAATGGGGTGGGCGCGCATGGAGGCGCCTTTTATGCCCTCCGGGTCGGCTGGGCGGAGCTACCGCCAAAAATTTTCAAACTGGGAAGTTTCCGTTGGAAGCCCGCGCTGGTGCGCAAACTTCATAAGTGTGGATTCACAGAGCTCCACTCGAAGAAAGATGGTCACAGGTATGTAACCTACCATTCTAACCCTTACATACTCAGACTTTCTCGCATCTCCTAAATAGGGCACAGCAAAGCGTGCCGGGTACAGCTAGTTTACAATAAAGTGTCAGAGCTAAATCCAGTCCCAAGCAGAGTAAACCTGTTGAATCAATGAAAGGTACACATTTGTACTACTAGGTTTAGTGAACTCACTGAATCTACTCATGTTACAACTAACAATTGAATTCAGTTCTCTTTTGTTGGCATGCAACAGTTTTTAGCATTCAAAAATCAAAGGGACTAAATAAAAGGATAAATGGACCTGGCTGTAGACTTCCCCTCTAGACCTTGCTGAATTAGGGATCAAAGCTTTGCCTGTTACTTTCTATTTTAAAAGGAGAAACTGTGCACTCTTCATAATTGATGCCTTATGCACATATTTTGCACTTTGATGTCTGGGCCCAAGTGGAAAATATCTGGTGAAGAAATAGCCCTTGCAGCTGTCATTCCGCTGTATAGTTATTTGAAGGACAAGTATCTTCAACACTATTACAGATTATTCAGCTTTGCACTTGCCCATCTCAGCATGCCGTGTTTTTATTCTTAAAGGTATTGCACTATTTTATGTAGAGATAAGCTACTTTAAATACATCTTGGGAAAATAAACAGCAAGCTTCTATTAAGAACTCCATTTATTCCAAACATTTTCATGGAATTTGTTCCTCTGTAGAGGCTAGCTATTATTATTATTATTTTACTGACACAAAAACACAGGATGTCACAGCAAACGAGATATAGATGCTGGATTTTGTATAACAAAAACACAAGTCAAACACTTCCCAAGTCTAGGACTGTGTGATGTATTTTCGAATGATGAGCACAGATCCAAGTAAGGTGGCCTTTTGCAGTTAACAGATTGTGATTTTGTCAATGTTTATTGTTTCCAAATGCCAGCTGAGATATTTTGGCACAGCACCCAGTGTGCCAATTACCACTGGAACTACCTGTACTGGTTTATGCCAGAGCCTTTGCAGTTCATTTTTGAGGTCCTGATAGCGGCTGAGGTTTTTTTTGTTTTTCCTCAATGCGATTGTCACCTGGAATGGCGATATCAGTCATGCAAATGTTTTTTTATTTTCCACAATCGAGATGTCTGGTGTATTGTGTTCCAAAACTATGTCAGTCTGGATTCAAAAGTCCCACAGTATTTTTGCGTGTTCATTTTCCACTACTTTTGAATGTTTATGTTCCCACCAGTTCTTTACTACTGACAGGTGGTACTTGTGACATAAGTTCCAATGAATCGTTTGGGCCACAGAGTTGTGCCTCTGTTTGTAGTCTGTTGTGTGATTTTCTTGTAGCAGCTGAGGATATGATCAATGGTTTCATCAGTTTCCTTGCACATTCTGCATTTTGGGTCATCAGCCGATTTCTCAATCCTGGCCTTAATTGCATTTGTCCTGGGCTGCAAGAATCAGGCCTTCTGTCTCCTTCTTCATGGTTCCATTCATGAGCCATAAACAGGTCTTCTTCTTATCAACTTTTCCTTCTGTTTTGTCAAGGAACTGCCCATGCAATGCTTTGTTGTGCCAGTTGTCAGCCCTGGTTTGAAATGCAGTTTTCTTCTTCTTCATATTATTATTATTTTTTCTATCCTGCTTTATCTGCCCCAAAGGGGAGTCAAAGCAGCTTAACATAAAAGCATCAGCATAACCATTTAAAATATACAAATATATGAACATTAAATCAGGATTAAATATAAACATCATTAAAACATTCCCAGTTAAAAACCATTAAAACATCTTCAAAGTTAAAAATCACAGCACCCCCTGAATTGCTCTTAAGAACCTTCATCTTTAAAAGCCTGTCTAAATAAAAAAGATTTTAGCCTGCTGCTCGAAGGACAGCAAGGAGGAGGCCGTTCTGGCATCCCTGGACAGGGAGTTCCAGAGCTGAGGGGCAGCCACTGAGAAGGCCCACTCTCTTGTTTCCACCAATCGTGCTTGAGATGAAGGTGGGACTGAGAGAAGGGCGTCTCCTGAAGATCGCAGGGCCCTGGCAGGTTTTTACAAGGGGATGCAGTCAGCCAAATAGCCTCGACCTGAAGTATCTAGGGCTTTAAAGGTCATAACCAGCACTTTGAATTGTGCCTGGAAACAGACTGGCAACCAGTCGAGCTGCTGCAACAGGGAGGTTGTCCGCTCCCTATAGCCAGCCCTAGTTAGCAACTTGGCTGTAGCTCTTTGGACCAGTTGAAGTTTCTGAGCACTCTTTAGAGGCAGCGCCATGTACAGCATGTTATAGTAATCTAGGCGGGTGTTTCTGCTTGGTTTTGCTTCAGCCAGGCAATCAGGGCCTAGGTCTGCAAGGAGCCGGTCACCAGGAGCCAAGGTCAAAGGCAGCCTCCAGCAAACAAATACTGCCTCTTTCTCTAAGTCCCCTGATGCTGATGTTCTTTGGCTCTCTTCGTTCCCTTGGATTCAATAGTTTCCAAAGAAATAACCATGTTAGGTTGGCAGAAGCTGGGGCTAACAGCAGGAGCTCACCCTGCTCTCCAGATTCAAACTGCTAACCTTTTGGTCCGCAAGTTCAGTAGCTCAGTGGTTTAACCTGCTGTGTCACCACCCTTGCAGGGGGCCATATCAACTTACATAGCCCTTTGAAAATTGAGCATCTTTCTGGATCCAATTACGTTCTATCTCTCTCCAGCAATTGTATTAACTATGTATTATGCCCAATTACAAATACCACTCAGGACTGCATCCAAAGAAGTGGGTTTATAGTCACAGTGCAAAAATTAAAACCAGTTACCATATATTCCGGAATACAAGGCGACTGGGGGTATTAAAGATACTTTTAAAGATAAAAGAAAGAGTTAGGTATATACTCGGCATTTAAGACTAACCCCCCCCCCATCCAAGACTATTCCCCCGTGGCCCTTACTGCTCTCCGTTCAAGGACCTCCTCACCCTCACCACTTTCCTCCTCTGAAGGCCACTGCGCTTGCCTAGGCCCACGAAAGCGTCCCCTGACTCCTACTGCTCCCAGCATGCCTCTTGGAACACATCCAAGGCATGCCGCCACCCAGTGCTGCTAGGAGTCGGTATCTGGAGACACTTCCTTGAGCCTAGGCAAGCCTTCGGAGGAGGTAAGTGGCAAGAGCGGAGGAGGTCCTTGAATGGAGAGTGGCGGGGGCCACAGGGAAAGCCCAGCAGTCCATCACTCCCAGCCGGTCTCCGTGGCAATGCAGGCTGCTACTCCTCCTCCTCATGCCTTCCCTCCCTCCACCCTCCTCCTCCTCCTTCCCTCCTCAAGCCGTGCCACTAAGGGTAATTTTATTATTTTCTTTAACTTATTATTTTAATTTATACCCAACGTACTAGATGACCCCCAACTTTTCATAAGATTTTCCAGGCATAAAAAGTCATCTAATATGCCAGAATATACGGTAGTCTTGAAAGTGCTACCACATTTCTTTTGTATCCCTTTTCCTCCCTCCTTTTCAGATTCAATAGGTGTCAGAGGGCACCATGTTGAAGATGGATGTTCAGACATAAGCCATCATTTTCTATCACTGAGAACAGTTTCTTCTCCTTTTTTAGTCCTTGTTTCACCATGTTATCGCCTGAAGGTTGAAATTTAACTGTTCCTATTTAATTCTCATCAAAGGTGTCTGATAAGACTATGATGGATGTTAAAATTAGGCTGTATTACAATGTTCCAGATATAGAGAAGGCTGGAAATGTTGGTGGGCCAGAAAATTACGGCCCCAGTGACTCATCAGAGACTGCTGAAAGAGAATTGAATTTTGAAATCTTGCTCTCTGGCCTTTCTAAAGCACAAAATGTGTCTGGTATTACCAATTTTTTTTATACAACGCTATTAACAAGTTCTACTTCAGACAATTTGATTCAACATTGGGTTGTATATCAAATGATAAATGTTCCAGTTGCATTAATGACAGCATTCCTATTGGCTCTACTATCTTCGGACAATGTCATTTAAGACTCTGAGATATCAGCCTTATATGTCCTGAGAACATGTTCAGTTGAACTTAGTGGAGTGTCTTTCTGAATACACAGAGACTGAATCCAAATATACTATTGTATTGAAGGATTAGTGATCATCAGAACAGGAAGGGTAGAAAACTATGACCCAATTCAAAACTTCAAAAAGTTATATTGCTGAAATACAGTTCCCAGAATCCAGAAGCTACCATGATCATTGGCTATGCTGGTAGAAAGATTCTACAAACTGTAGTCCCAAAACATAGATTGGGCCCAAATTTATTCCTAGACATAAATTATCCTTCAAACATTCCATTAGTATTGTTCACAAATATACTTCCTTCAATGGGCCAAATAAATAGTGGAATCATCTTAAAAATGCTATGAGGAGTCTGCAGGTTTTGCAGCAGAAGCACTGCTTCCAGGTGTTAATCTGGAATAGGTTTATAGCAAGCTCAGTCTGTAGCAATCTCAGTGGTTTGGGGAGGTGGGCAGCTGGACACAGCCTGCTACAGAATCCACACATCTTTGCTGTGTCATGAGCTAGAAGCGGCTCTCCAACAGAGCCTTTCTGGCGATATCACTACCACTGGTCATGTAGCTGGGCATCCTGTTGTGATCTCATCAGAAACAATGTTGTCAACAAGATTCTACCAGGGAGCTGGTTTTGTCAAGCAGAACAGCAACAAATAGCAGTCCCAATGCAATCTCAACCCGGCTAGCCAACTGAACCCCAAAAGGCTCTGGGTTGGGGTGGGTGGGCGGCTCACATATTACTACATGGTTCTGGCCCAGCTTGATTGTCTGAATGTCCCTCTATGATCCACCTCAGAGCTTAAGATCATCAGGGGAGGCCCTGCTCTCGATCCCGCCACCCTCGCAAGCATGACTGGCAGGGACGAGAGATAGGGTCTTCTGTGTGGTGGCCCCCTGTCTGTGGAACACACTCCCCATTGAAATCAGGTTGGCTCCTTCTCTCCTGTCTTTTAGGGGGGGAAAGTTTAAATCATGGTTATGGGACCAAGCATTCAAGCAGCAGGTGCAGCAATAATAATGCATACTATTTCTTTTACTGACAACGGACAGATCTCTGACTATGACTTTGGATGTGGATTCAGATTTGGTCTTGGAATTGTTAACTTTTAAATGAATGTTTTAAATTTATTGTTTTAGTTAATGTTTTAATTGTGATTTTACTGCTATTGTTTGTGTAGCATGCAATGATGGTTGGTTTGTACCCGCACTGAGTCACCCTTTGGGGGTGAGAAGGGCAGGATATAAATTTATTTATTTATTTATTTATTAATCACGCTTCTATACCGCCACTCCCGGAGGGGCTCGGGGCGGCTCACAAAAGCCAAACAGGCACAATAAAAACAACAACAGTGGTAAAACAACAACCGATCGGCGATTAAAATAGTACAGTAGTTAAAAATCTGAGGTGCAACACATCACCACAGATGACAGTTAAAACAGAAGGGCTGCAGAAGGGCAGGCCTACAGGTCAAAAGCCTGGCGAAAGAGATGGGTCTTACAGGCCCGTCTAAAGGGGAGCAAGTTCTGAATAGCGCGTATTTCCGCCGAGAGGGCATTCCACAAAGTGGGCGCAATGATGGAGAACGCCCTCCTACGGGTTGCTGTCAGACGCACGAGCCTCGCCGAGGGAACATCTAAGAGGTTGGCACCCTCTGACCGCAGTGATCTCATTGGGCAATAAGGGGAGAGACGGTCCCTCAGGTACGCTGGTCCCAAGCCGTGTAAGGCCTTAAAGGTAAGAACCAACACTTTGAAAGTGATCCGGTGCTCAATTGGTAGCCAGTGCAGGTCCTGCAGGCAGGTGTTATATGACTGCCAGCTGGTGTTCCGAACAGGAGTCGGGCAGCAGAATTCTGTGCCAACCTGAGGTTCCGGGTCACCGACAGAGGAAGGCCAATGTAGAGTGCATTGCAGTAGTCCAGTCTCGAGATGACCGTGGCTTGGATCACCGTGGCCAGGTCGCTCCGGGATAGATAGGGGGCCAGCCGCCTCGCCTGTCTAAGATGGAAGAAGGCAGATTTGCTGGCCATGGAGACCTGGGTCTCCATGGTCAGCTGGGAGTCCAGGTGGACTCCTAGGCTCTTTACTAGAGGCAATGGATGTAGCGCCACACCGTCCAGGGTCGGAAGCTGGAGATCCCCATCACCCGGGCGACCTAGCCACAAGATTTCCGTCTTCGCTGGATTCACCCTCAACCTACTGGCTCGCAGCCATCCAGTAACGGCTTCGAGGAAGCGAAAATAGATAAGTAATTAATACTCCAGAGCACAGTATTCTGGCTTATCTGGTTGAGTGTAGATGCTGCGTAAGTTGCTTTTCCTTAACAGTTGGTAGGGTAGGAAGGCTACAGTTGACAGGGAAAATTGAGTTTACTCAAGAAATTAAAACTCACATATTCCACAGAATTCAAAGAAAACTGGTATAAAATGTGCTACAGGTGGCACTTAACACCAGAAAAAATAGCAAAAATCAACAAAGGTAGAACAAGTGACAAATGTTGGAAGTGTGGGAAAGACGTAGGTGGAAGGACAAAAAAACCAAATCCTTCTGGCAGTGAATACATAAAAAGATGGAATTAATTTTACAGATTAAATTTGAACTTAAACCAGAGTAATTCCTGCTAGGTGTAACAGATTTTGAAATGGAAATAAGCACAAATAGAATTTTTATTTACCTTATAATGGTAGGCAGGATTAAATTAGCACCATCATGGATAACCAACGAAACACCAACCATTGAAAACTGGCTATTGAAAGTATGGGATATAACAAATATGGATTTACTTACACAAAGGTTAACAGATAACTATACACTAAGAAAAAAAACAAATTGGGAAAAATTTATAAAATTTATTAGAAATGACAATCCAGAAATTTATTTTCAAGAGACATAAAGAACCTCAAAGACAAAAGACAAAATGAAACTAGATGGCAAAGAAGCAGAATAAGAAATGAAAAGAATCGATAACACAATCCGGAATAACCTGGAAGTCATTTTACCTTCTTTTTTTCTTTTTTTTCTCCTCCCCCCCTTCTTTTTCTTCTTTCTTTTACCCTCATTGCCCTTTTTAATTCCATCTTATCTTTTCCACTGTCTTTACACAATTTGTTCCCACACTTTTCTTGTAAATCTTTCTTGTTTTTATAATTCTGCCCACACTCCAGTCTTTGGATAATCTTATTTTCAATAAAACTTTTTTTTTTAAAAAAAAAGAAATGCTCAAAGTTCCCTTTCTGCTACAGAGTGCCCTCCCAAAAATGTATATGTTTTATTGAGATTAATTGGAAGCTAAGCAAACCTATTTATATTAACAATAAATGTTATAATAGTCATTTAATCAGAGTCACAATTTCTACCTCAAATTACAATTTTATGTAATACAACCAGATTACCATTCCTGCACAGCAATACACTGCTCTCATTGTGAAAGCATAGAGCTGCAAACCCCACCTAAAGTTTATATTGCAATTTTGAAACTACTCTAATATTGAAATCTTTAATCCTGTCAAGGATGTAAACATTTGTGGGAGATGCAAAGCAAAGTGAAAAATTTTAAATTGTTAAGGTATATGCATTTGGGGGGCACCACTATAAATCGACCTAACACCCACAGATGCTTTTGTTTCACCTGTAGAGAATCTCCTAAATTTTCACCTTTAAAAAGCTGTTGGGTTTTTTTTAATGCACCTGCAATGGTATCTCCCAGACTAGCCAAAATGTATAATTGCTCCAACAAATGTTGGAAATGTGGGAGAGAAAAGGGCACATTTCACCACACCTGGTGGACTTCTAACAAAGTAAACAACTACTGGAAACAGATTCATCTATATTTTGAAAAGATATTAATTTTTTATTATTTTATCATAGTTCAATACATTTGTTATACATTGTTTATTTTACAGCAAGTTCATATTATTCAATACAACCTATCATACTTTAACTTTTGGTATCTACTGTTATTTTTCTGCTTATACATATCTATCTCTCACAACTGTGCTCCCCTCTCTCCCTCCCAAGCCACAGCGTTTACATATCATCTGTCCAAATTTTCAGTTCGTCTTGTGGAGGTAAATTTCCTTCTTTCTTTTTTAATCCTTTTTCAATAAATTTTCTCCATACATCATCAAAATCACTTTTTTTCCATATACATCTTTTAAATTTTAATATACATGTCAGCTTATCATTTATTGCCAATTTCCATACTTCCTTGTACCACTCCTCTATTTATATATTTATTTCTCTTTTCCAACTCCTTGCTATAAGCAGTCTTGCTATTGCTAATATGTTTGTTATTGCATCTTTATCCTCTTTTTTCAATTGTTTATTATTATATAATGATAATAAAGCTTTACTATGACTTCTTTTTATTTTAATGTTCATCATGTCCTCTATTTATCTAAATACTAATTTTGCTAATGCTATCTTTCCAACCCAAGATAAATGTATATTTTCATATTCTATTAAAAAAAATTGAACTACTTTTCTCAATGCTACTACATTTACCTTTTCCATTTCTTTTAAGTCCTTTGTTATTATTACGCCCAGGTATTTCAATTAATTCTTAATTCTAATTCCCATTTTACTCTGTTCTATAAAGTATTTTTCTTCTTTCTTTGTATAGTTAAATAACATCATTTCTGATTTATTCCAGTTAACTTGTAGACCCGTTGTTTCCCCAAATACCTCTAAATGATCCTTTTTTAAATCCATTTTACCTACGATATTTTCGATAAATAAAAATGTATCATTAGCAAATAAGCTCTCCTTCTGCTTTTCCTTTATTCCTACCCCTTTGGAGTTCTTATCTTTCCTAATGGCTTTTGCAAATAATTTTATCGTCATGTCAAACAAAAGATGTTAAACACAAATTGCAAAATGACACTACAAATGTACCTTTTGAACATACCTGATGAAGAACTAGAAAGGAAATTTGGAAAAATTGTTTTACATGACAGTGGCAGCTAGAATAATATATACCAGACATTGGAAAACCCCAGAGATGCCTCCTTTAGAAGAAAGGGAAAAATATATTACAAATTTGCTGATAATGAATAACTGAGGAGAACTTTTAGACAACTTTGTTAATGAATTGCAACCAATGATTCAACATCTCAATGCAAAAGTAAACTAAAATGTATATAGATGATCCTATAAAACTGTACACAAGTAGAAAGCAGATGTTAAGCAAGAGCCTATGATACCTTTATATGTATCTGAGAAATGAGTATGGAACATTAATAGCTAGAAGGTATTGTATTGTACGCAGCAAACACAAATGTATATCTATTTGAATAAATATTTTCTTTAAAAAATCTATGAGGGTCTTCATATTACATACGGTATGACCCACATATCTTCAGGGGATACATTGTTGGACCATATGGATATGGAAAACTGAAAGTAATAGTAAACCCTATTGAAATGAAGGACTTCTGGTTGAAGAATATGATAGAATCACACTTTTTTTTTCATGTCAGGACTGGCTTGAGTCGCTTCTGGTGTGAGAGAATAGGCTGTCTGCATGGATGTTGCCCAGGGGACGCCCAGATGTTTTGATGTTTTATCATACTTGTGGAGGCTTCTCTCATGTCCCTGCAATGGGGAGCTGGAGCTGATAGAGGGAGCTCATTTGAGCTCTCCCTGGATTTGAACCTGCAACCTGTTGGTCTTCAGTCCTGCCGGCACAAGGACTTAACCCATTGCGCCACCAGGAGCTCCAGAGTCACACTGAAGGACTCATTATTTAATTTATCTGTGGCCAACTTATTTTGTGGTCCATGTATAAATTAAACTGTGGATACAGGTCCCACAGATATGTGGATCATACTGTATTGTGCTTTTTTAGAACACAGCCCTCAGACTGTTTTTAGCTGGATGAGATAGGAATAAATAAATAAATAAAACCAAAACAAAAAAGAAGAGGGAGTTATTTTTCATAGAGAAAAACAACAGATGGGGTAAGCATTCTACAAGTGTTCCATTTTGCCATACCTAGTCATGTGCTAATTTTCATTTTTAAAAACATGCAGAGAAAAAAAGACTTTATGTCACATCTACTTTGGCCCTTCGTGTGCAGTGGAAACTCTACTCTTTTGTAGATGCTGACTTAATTAAAGTAGTTTAGCCAAGAAACCTAAATGTTCACATCCTGAAAGCATCACCTTGAAGAGATTCCATTTACCTAGGACAACATATTTTCCTGCTGTTGTTCTTTTCTCAATTAACAGCCCATTTGTGGGTTGCATATGAACTTTCATTTGTACTGAATGGCTCATTAGGGAAGCGCTAGCAGTGGTTTGTTGTTTTTCTTTTGCCGCTAACATCACACCCGTAGATTCATTAAGTGTCTGCTATGAAAAGAAATCAATACAATCGACCTCTAAAAATAGAGGAAGGCACACTATCTGCTCATCTAGAGAAAATAAAAACATTTAAAAAGTCAATTAAAATACTGAACAAAGTGATTATAAACATGTTTCTCATATTTATTAATACCTTCCATGTGTATTTTTATAGGTTAGCAAATAGATACCTTGCTGAAAAAAAGATAAATATTCATTTACTCCATATAGTTCTAAACATATAGTTATGGGATATGCTGGGTAATCTATCAGACACATATCATTATGTAGATTGGAAAAATGCATATATGAAACTAATAGTGCTATTCAAATGACAGATCAAAATATGAGTTTGCTTCCCTTTGTAAAGATAGAATGTGGTTTTACTAATGAGCCATCACTTTCTCTTATCATTATTATTATTTCCTCTGTTTCTAATGCAAACATATGTCTTTTATGCTCAAAAGCTTTCTTCTTTTGCAAATGCTCATTATACTGTATGTGTGGGGTTTTTTTCATTCATAACTGAAATCATGCTTTTGAGTCACAAAATTCCCCCAGACATCAGATCAACCTAAGAAAGAAGCAAGGAACAATATTCCTTCTTTGGGGTTTGTGGGCACAAAAGGACAATGCATAACAACAGTCAAAATACTATCAAAGGGGAACTTACAAAAATGTAAGAATGGTGATAGTGTGAGTGACACAACATGTTATTGCTGCAAGTGCAATATTTGCTGAAAGCACCAGGAAATTAAGAATAATTTGTCACAGAGGATTGATGGACAGAATGGAAAAATAATTAGTTCTCCTCCACAATGTTAAGTGATCACTGCCACAACAGAAGGCTGCTGAATCAATTCTAGCTTGTAGGGTTGATCACATCTGGTGGATACTTTAGAAAGATCTTTTAAAGGTTGTAATAAAACATTAACTGTCCCTTTGACATGGAAGCCACTAGTCTCCATTGCGGCTTCGGATGTTGATTGTCCATCCCAAATGACCTTTTCAGATGAAATCACTGCTACATCTAACAAAATCCAAAACATCAAACAAGTTGTAAAAGAAATAGAAGTTTGAATCCTGTTATATTCTTGATGTTGCTGGACATCATTCCTCACCCTTTGCTTGGCAGTCTAGGTCTGATGGAAACTGCAATCTAATATGTGGAGGACTGCATGCTTTCCACTTCTTATGTGAAAGATAATGCATATTACAACCACTCCTAAAATAAAACCATAGAATAATGAAAATGTAATCAGTAATGTAATCGGTAACATGGCACATTACCCCTCCCAAAAGTAACATTAATGGGTAATGTGGAGTCTTTATAATGAGTTGCCTAACAAATTGATTTTAAAATGTAACCTTCCAAGAAAATCAAGACACATACTAGACAATAACAACAGGTTTATAGTCTTCTGAGAGACATTGGTGCATTCTAGATAAATTATTCTACATTGAATTCATCCATGTTTATATAGTGTCTGATTCTTATCATTCTGATAGACTCTCTTGTGACCTTTCATTATCTTCTAATTCAGCAGTACTGAATGCAAACATTGCGGCTGTGTTAAGATTATGAATCATAGCAATGACAGGGACAACAAACAGTGAAGCCAGGTTTAGCTCCGTTGCTCTGAAAGCACTAGTTCATTTCAGAGGTGATTTATAACAGAACAAAGGATATTTTCTCCTCCATCATGGAGTGCAAACAAATAGGTACAAACAAAGAGGTATCTCATACATTTCAGGAAGAGGGTTCCCAAGGCTATGGAGTAAATGGGCATTTGGAAAGCTTGTCAAGGTATCTTTTCCTCTACTATTCAGGACGGAAAACATTCAGCTTTTCAGTAAAGAAAATTTAAGTCACTCACAAATGGCTATTCACAACATAATGAGATAGAAGGGGAACAAACTTAAATCAATAATGTATTATCAAAGGCTTTCATGGCCAAAATCACTGTGTTGTTGTAGGTTTTTCGGGCTATATGGCCATGTTCTAGAGTAGAGGTGGGCAATTATTTTTTCCAAGGGGCAACACAAGAGCCAAAAAGTATTATGGAGGGCTGCACCTAAAAGCTGAACTGCATTCTACATAATATCAATTGAATCTCTTTAATAATAATATAAAAGGCACTACATTGTGTTTTTGATATATTAATAAGACTAATAAGAGGATATGTTAGCAATGAAAAAGAGAGGTTGTCATAGGAAAAAAATGACATTTATTTACTAAAATTTTACAAAACAATGGGTATATGGGTATATTATTTTAATGACTAAGAGGTAAAAGGCTTACTTATCCATGACTGCATTATAAATCAGTTCCAAGACCTACAGCATCAATTTATAAAAATGGGGACTGGTACAGAAATTGAATATGACATACTACTGCACTAATACCGTTTTGGATTTCAACTCCCACCACAGCCTCAGGCCCCTTCCTCCCCCAGCCGCTTAAGCCTGAGGCTGTTAGGAATGGTGGGAGTTGAAGTCCAAACAATCTGGAGGGCCCAAGTTTGCCCATGCCTGATATTTGGTAGGATGGGTTGGCATGCCAATAAGGAACCATTCATATATTCTACCTTTTATACGAAGCCAGCTTTTGCAGAACTCAAGAGAGAACTCTTCCCTTAGAGAGGCGCAAGGAGACCGGGCAAGGAAGCCTACTTCCTACTGCTGCACAAGGGAAGTGGACAGGAAACGTCACTTCCCGTCCACCCTACTAGGAACTACACTTCCCAGAGTTCCTATTTTACAGCGTAGATATTAATATGGGCCCACAACCGACACAATAATAATAATAATACACAAAGGAGGGCAAGGAGGGAATCCAACTCCAAAGCCCCTCCCCTCTCTCTCCCCTTTCCTCTCACGCGTGCTCCCTGCCCCCAGCAATAGTTTTTAACGGTTCACCTCCTCTCACTCATGCACACACACGTGCGCGTTCCCCGGCCCCTCCCTTGCGCTCCGAGGGCCATTGGGAAAGAGCAGGCAGGTGCCTTCCAGTCGCCTCGTTCTCCTCACGGGGATGGGAACCCCTGAGGGCAGCGCTAGAGGCGGGCTCCACTTCCCTTCCAAGCCTCGGCTGACTTTCCACATGTAGCCGCCCCAATGGGAGTTTGCCTCCCTCTCTTCAGGACGAAGCCTTGAGGGATCCGTGGCGTGGTCAGCATCGGCCGGCAGGCCACATGCAGCCCGCGGGCCGTAAGATGCCCAGGTCTGTTCTGGAGGCATTCTCTCCTGATGTTTTGCCTGCATATATGGCAAGCATCCTCAGAAGTAGTGAGTTCTGTTGGAACTAGGAAAATTGGGTTTATATATCTGTGGAATGTCCAGTTTTTATGTAGGTATCTATCTGTGTGTGTAGGTTTTCTGTAAACCATGTGACCCAATTGTTGATCTGGTTTGCGGATGACTAGGACATCTAGTAAAGGCAGCTTCATTTTCTTTTTCCTTCATTTTCTACATAAAAACCAACCATCACCCAAGTCAAAAAAGAAGCACCATTAAAGCCTTGGCAGACAATGCAAAAAGAATGTGCGAACCCCACCTCCTCCAAGATTAACTGAACCATCTAAACTGGGCTTTTACAGGCCAATAGATACTCCACCTCCGACATCAGAAGAGCTGCAAGACTGAGAACAAGCCACGAGAGTAAAGACAGAGATCCACCCAGAGGAAAAGTGTTCTTACCATACATCAAGGGAACCACTGACTGCATAGGGAAGCTGATGAAGAAACACAACATATAAACTATCTACAGACCCACTAAGGGAATCCAACAAATGCTACGTTCAGCAAAGGACAAGAGGGATCCTATCACTTCTGCAGGAGTCTACCTTATACATGCAGCTGTGGACAAGTCTACATAGGGAGCACCAAACGCAGTACCCAAACATGAATCAAGGAACATGAAAGGCACTGCAGACTACTTCAACCAGAGAGGTCAGCCATAGCAGAGCACCTAATAAACAAACCTGGACACAGCATATTATTTGAGAACACAGAAATGCTGGACCACTGTCACAACCACCGTGTCAGGCTACACATAGAAGCAACTGAAATCCACAAGCATGTGGACAATTTCAACAGAAAGGAGGAAACCATGAAAATGAATAAAATCTGGCTACCAGTATTTAAAAAAACCTCTAAAATTATAACAGCAAAACAACACCCAAACACAGAAAAACTCCAGAGAGGAAACAATCAGGGACAATCACCTCTTAACAAAAGATTCCCCCAGGCACTAACGAGCCACACCAAAAAAACTGCCAGGCCCTTAAATGGGTGGCCTCCTTCCTCCAAGATCGGGGACAACGCGTGGAGAGGGAGAAGGAGGTCTCTGGGAGGCTCCCATTAACTTGTGGGGTCCCCCAGGGGGCCATCCTCTCCCCCTTATTGTTTAACATCTATATGCGCCCCCTGGCCCAGCTGGCTCGCGACTTTGGTCTGGAGTGTTATCAGTACGCTGATGACACCCAGCTTCTGCTGAGAATGGACGGCAGACCAGACTCCGTACCCGATTGTTTCCATCAATGCCTCGAAGCCGCGACTGGATGGCTGCGTGCCAGCCGGCTGAAGGTGAACCCGTCGAAGACAGAGATCTTGTGGCCCGGTCACCCTGGGCTGGATGAGTGCCAGTTGCCTACCCTGGATGGCGAGCAACTTAGCCCGTCATCCCTTGTTAAGAGCTTAGGTGTCCAACTGGACCCTTTGCTGTCCATGGAGACTCAGATCTCCATGGTCAGCAAATCTTCGTTCCACCATCTACGACAGGCTAGGCGACTGGCACCCTACCTGTCCAGGGAAGACCTGGCCACGGTGATCCAAGCGACGGTCATCTCGAGATTGGACTACTGTAATGCCCTCTACGCGGGCCTTCCCCTGTCAACAATCCGGAAACTCAAGCTAGTGCAGAATGCTGCTGCTCGCTTGCTGGTGGGAGCACCAGAGAGGGAGCATATTACTCCCATCCTTCGGCAACTGCACTGGCTTCCCATCGAGTACCGAATTGCCTTCAAGGTGATGGTTATAACCTTTAAGGCCTTGCATGGTCTAGGGCCTGAGTACCTAAGGGATCGCCTTACCCCGTATGTTCCCCCAAGATCGCTACGCTCAGAAGAGCAGAATTTGTTACTTGTTCCATCGATCCGTTCTTGCCCCCTTTACACAATCAGGCAGTGAGCCTTCTCGGCCGTGGCTCCTGTGTTGTGGAATTCCCTTCCTGATTTTCGGAGAGCTTGCAAGACCGCCCTCTTCAGATTGGCCTTCAATTAATCTGGTCTGGCTTGGTATGTTTTATATTCCATGTCCAAGGAACCCAAGGGTTCCTACGGACCTTTTTACTGAGACAGTGTTTTATGTTACGTTTTATTGTTATGTTTGTATGTTTTTATTATACGCTGTATATTGTATTGTATGTTGTGATCCGCCCGAGCCTGCAGGGAGGAGCGGAATATAAGATTGAATAAATAAATAATAAATAAATAAAATGCTAATCAAGGTGGCCAGTTGAAACATTCACACATAGCTCCAACAGACAAGAGTTCTTTGTCCCACCCTGGACATTCCAGAGATATATAAACCCAATTTTCCTAGTTCCAACAGACCTCATTACCTCTGAGGATGCTTGCCATAGATGCAGGCAAAACGTCAAGAGAGAATGCCTCTAGAACATGGCCATATAGCCCAAAAAAACCCCACAGCAACATATTAAATCAATAATCTTAGGAAAAAACTAAAAATATCCAGTGAACCCTTAATATATGTCATTTTTATTGAAACCAGCTTGATAATTTATAGTCTACTTCCTTAGCATCACACATCCATGTGCATTATATGTAATGAGCCACTACAAACATAGCTCAGTCAAATCAGATTCTGTAGATACCAAAATGAAATAAAGCTACTTGTATATCAAGAAACTATGTAATTTAT
Organism: Anolis apletophallus; assembly: GCA_030556195.1. Classification (NCBI taxonomy): domain Eukaryota; kingdom Metazoa; phylum Chordata; class Lepidosauria; order Squamata; family Anolidae; genus Anolis; species Anolis apletophallus. The sequence goes on along the minus strand of JARBWK010000007.1, from coordinate 107,784,314 downwards.
TGAGAGATATAATGGTTGTATGAAAGCCATATTCAAATGACGAAAGCAAAAAAGGTTGACTCATACCTCTAAGTTCATGAAAGCTCAATTCCCTTCAGGCAATACTTGAGCCCCAGAATACATAGCCTAGGTTGCCCCAGAAGACTAGTGTCACAATCACGGACTTCTTCCTAGGGTAATCACACACACAACTTTCTTACTGGAGGCTAAAGTCTTTATTGAATTTAAGAAATGGTCCAAAGAAGAATAGTACAATAGAATATGATATAATCCAAAACTTTTTGGGTCAATGTCCAAGATAAAAAAATAGGCAAAAGAAGGATGGCATGTTAGAATCGGATCAGAAATAAACCCGCCTGCAAAAAGGCGGACCTGAAGGAACCTGGAACCCCGAAGACCATGCGGTCAGGTAGGTGGAGGGCAAGGCTCCTGTTGCTTAGCCATGGATGTGGCCTCCCAGGTGGCCCTCAGGGTCTATGCCGGCAAGAGACGGGGCTTGATGACCACGGCTAACTCGCTTGTGGTCCCACGGATCCTATTCAGATGAGACGTCTTTCGGCACTGAGGTCCCCGGACGCCTAGGCGAGGTCCCCCGACGCTCTAGGCGTCTCCAATCGCTGCTCACGGACCTCGGCCGGTCTATGCGGGGAAAGCTGCCCTTCACCCCAGTCATCTAGCTCATCCTCTGAATCCTGTTCTAGCACCGCTGGTTCTAATGCTAATGGGACCCCAGGTCCTGTCCCCTGCCCTCCAGGCACAAACGAGAACTGCTGTGCTACAACTAGGTTGATAATATACCTCTCCTCTTCCTAGGGTTAGCCACAAAGGACAACTTTCTTACTGGAAGTCTCTACTGATATTTGAGAAATGGTAAGAAATACAGAATGGGAGGTACCATATTTATCTGAATCTAATGCTCACCTTTTTTGGGTAAATTGCATTGCAAAAAATTGTTGTGTGCATTAGATTGGATGGCATGTTAGAATCACACAAATGAACCCGTCTGCATAAAAAGACCTGAAGGAACCTGGAACCCTGAAGACCAGTCAGGTAGGTGGAGGCTGCACAAAGAGGTCTCTCCTGTTGCTTAGCCATGGATTCGGCCTCCCAGGTGGCCCTCAGGGTCTCTTGCCTGCTCCTCCTAGGCTCAGGCTGAAGTAGTTCCTAGCTGGCCTCATTCACAAGACCCTCAAAACCTCCTTGTTTTTGAAGGCCTTCTGAATTAGGTTCATTGGGAATCATGCAAATTGAGATGTGATGCCTTGACCTGGAGAAAGAGGGGCGTAGCTTCTCAAATGACCTCATTCATGCTGCCTGCCTCCCTAGTCAAATCTCCTGCCAATTCACCCTAACTTCAGAACAGAGCCAGCTTGGGATATTATGATATAGGTCCATAGTCTGTGATTCCAGCTAAAAGCAAGAACAATTGACTATTGTTCACCAATGCTTCCCTGCTATAGAACCGAGGGATGCTTTGTCATGCAAACTGGGGGTCAATGAATCTCATAGAATGCATTAATAATTACAGGAATGAACCGAATTAGCATGTAATATTTAATTGAATAGAGAGGGAAATTACAATCAATTGTGCTCCCTTTGAAGTTATTTTAAATTACATATTAGATAAAAACGGCAATGATACAGACGTGTGATTTTGTTTTTAAATGTTTACAAGAAGTCACTCTTGTTTGTGACATAGCTGCTGCCTGCTCCCCCTCAAAAAGTGGCAGAAACATTTACAGGCTGAAACATACGAGACTTCTGCCTTGGCTAGTGGATTCAGGGTGAAATAGAACCTGCAAATGGATTTTCTTATCATCCATGAAGAACTGTAAACTTAATCGAGCCACTGTAACTTTATCTCAATACTGTTTAATTGACATTCTGCCTAAACTAATGAAAAACCAACTTCTTTGCTCGGACTGCCATTAGTGCTGTATTTTGGCCTTGTCAGGAATGACTGACTGAAAAGTGAAGCTTAACACTGATAGCTGGGAAATCTTTCCATTAATCCAAAGTCAGCAAAATCTTCAGGCTCCTCACATTGGGATATATATATATATATATATATATATATATATATATATATAAATAAAATTCTTTATATCTAGTTTGAAGAGGATTTGAAATAGAAGATAACACAATTCAGTGAAGCCTTGATACCCTCTTTAAACTCTCTTTTTGAAGGGCCTTATGAGTTATTAAATTTATTTTTGGTGAGGATAAGCTTTTTAAGGAAAAACACAACACATTGAAAGAGCCATCTCTTTTTTAAATCACTATCTCTTTCCTCCTTGTAATTCAAGATATCAGCATTGCATGAATGGAAACCTTTGAAGTAGGGCTCAAACTACATGGCAAAAGATAATCTGTTGATTCAGAAGCTCAATTTTGATAGCTGAGTAAAATTTTAAAACTAATCAGGTCTATGCAACATATCATTAAATCTAATAATTATCACTTTCCTTTTTTGGTACACGCCTTCAAAATGGCCCTTAAGTAGAACTGTCACCCATATGTGTGTGTGTGTGTGTGTGTGTGTGTGTGTGTGTGTGTGTGTGTGTGACATTCCATAGTGGCTGCATATTATACCAAATATCAGTCGGTTTTCTTTTCTTTCAGTGCATTAAACTATTTTATTTGATCTAAATATAAAAAATTAGAGCTGTGCACAAATGTTATTTATGTCTCATACACTGTATTGTTTTGTAAGATTCATACATACAAGGAGATAGTAAGAAACGTGAGGGGGCTCCATGCAAAAAACTTAGGAATCAAAACACTCACCTATGACTTTTAGTTACAACTCAGTAAACCTCATAATTTGACCATCTCCACTTTTTCTATCTGCACTTGTATATTTATAATTTTACTTAGACTTGATGTATACTGTATGTTGTGTTTATATTGTCTGTTTTGTTAAGGCCAAATGGCTGATCAATAAAATTGCTTCGTTTCATAAGTCTCCCAAAGTCAGTTAGTGCAAAGCCAAAGAGACCATTCCTCTTTAAATTAATGTTGCCTGTCACCACTGGGAGGGCAAGCAAGCTGGGAGGGAGACAGAGAGTTCTGGGAAATGTAGTTTGGGAAGGCAAGGACCCCTGAAGCAGAGAATTCAAAAAGCTCTGCCCTAAACTACATTTCCCAGAATTCTGCTCGCATCAAGAAAGCCCCAATGAGATAATTTATTAGAACTGTAGCAGCAGCCACAGTTCTAATAAATTATTGAATCTGCAAAGAGGAATGATAGTAAATCTGTGCTAGACTGGGAGAAAAATCCCTAAGTTAAAGTTCTATGGTATTTATTTATTTATTTACAGTATTTATATTCCGCCCTTCTCACCCCGCAGGGGACTCAGGGCGGATTACAATGTACATATATCTGGAAAACATTCAATGCCATAGACACACAACATATCAAGACAGACACTTCAGGGGCTATTTAACATTCCATCTTCTGGCCACCAGGGGAACTGTTGTTTCCTTCATTCTTTGCATACTTGCTGGATATATTTATGGCCTCATAAATCAGTTAAATTAGCCTCCCCACAAAGTGGTACCTAAATTTCCTACTTGACAGATGCAACTGTCTTTCGGGCTGCAAAGGTCGACAGCGAGCTATACAAATTGATCGGACACTCACTCCGACCCGGGCTGGCTTCGAACTCATGACCTTTCGGTCAGTAGTGATCTTATTGCAGCTGACTCCCAGCCAGCTATGCCACAGTCCCAGTGGTATGTGTTCTGTATCATATTATAGAGCAGGGGTGCTCACACTTTTTCAGTATGCGAGCTACTTATAAAACAACCAAGTCAAAATGATCTACCTACCCACTACAAAAACACAATATCTGCTTTGAACTGGGTTTTCTGAGTCCACACTGCCATATAATCTGATTCAAAGCAGATAACATGGGATTTTATTCAACTGTGTGGAAAGGACCTCAGATATCCCAGGGCCCTTCCACACATCCTATTTTACAGTTGACACACACAAACTGATTTCTTACTACTCCCGCCCTGCCTGCGATCTACCAGGACGCCCTACACGATCTACCAGTAGATTGCGATCTACCTAATGAGCACCCCTGATATAAAGTGACTTAAAAAAACATTTATGTGAAAACTTTTTTAAAAATCCCCAAAATATCAGTACAAATCTTTCTGATGCTTAGGGGGAATTATGCCCTGGTTATCTTGTGTTATTGTAGGAAAAATCAAGCAGATATGTCTTGTTTTTCTTTTTTTTAATGATGTTTGTAAAAACTTTAAAATTTCCTCCAAAATTACGGTATGAGTGAAACCAGTGGGGAGCACACAACAATGGTAAATGTAACAATGAGGGACAAAGGAGCCCCTGAAGTGTTTCTTGTGTTCAACAAATTAATTTCCAGCTCTAATATTACTTCATATTCTGTCTTTGACATATAAATATGTGGATTTTGAAAGGAATGAAAACATGGAAAAATCAAGATGAATATATTTTTATTGGCAATTGCAAAGCATACGGCCAACGGGCAAAACATTGTACAGGAAGGACAAACATATTGGACAGAAAGGTTCTGAAATCCTCATTCTGTTATGTGAATTTCAGCTTCCATAAGAGCTCCAGGTTCGGAAACTGGCATGTCTAGCTTCCCATGAGGTCAAATACGACACTGACTGGTTGAAGGCAAAATCAGAGGCTTTATTCTCAATGGCCAAATATAATGTCAATGGAGACAGCACTCCAAAGAACAGACATACCGCAATTGTAAATACAACACATATTTATTGTATTTTGTAACTATTTTAAAATATGGCTCCTGATTGGTTTAGAAAGTGTCTGGCTAGGATTGATCTCTACTTGGTCCAGGGCTCTGTCTAATGTCATCACTGATTGATTCCCATGGTGAGAAGTTTCAATAAACTGTCATGGGATTATTTTGAAAATTGTGTCTGATCATTGATTCATCCATAAGAGGAGCAGGATCAGAAACGAACGAGGTGGGACAAGTGATAATGGGTCTGTTATCTCAGCTTCGGTTAATGCAATGGGTACCATCCCAGAAGAACAAAAGGGTGGTTAAGATGTTATCCATTTCAATGAGAGCCCCAGGGATGGGTCTGATTAGATGACAAGGATGAGGAAGCATTCTCAGGAATCAGTCAGATATGAGGAGATACAGGAAAAAGACCTGGAGTTTCTTGCACAAACCCATTGTGTGTTCTCTGAGCCTTCCAATGCATTGTGAGAGGATTATGAAAATCAATGTGATTATAATCTGAAATCTGAGGTGTGGTGGCACAACATTCCAGGGAAACTCATGAAAGGTCACTACAGGACAAATAGAAAAGGTAATACAGGCTCACTGTATGGCTCAATTGAGCCATGTCTCATAATTCATAATTTTGAGGTCTAATTTTCTCTAACAATTCCTCATATATCAAAACTGTTCCTTTCCACCTAAAACGGTTTGGATCATGGTTCTAAAAGATGGATGACTCCACAAAACTCAAAAGTTCCATATCTTCTTTCCATCCATGCAGTATATACATGGCGGAATATAAATACTGTAAATAAAACATAAAACTACTACTGTATTTCACACAGTCAAGCAACAGCTTATTACTAATGAAATTGCTAGTTATGGATTTCAACTGCAGCTATCTTCTTCCACAGCCACTTTAAAGCTTTTAGTTTTTATTTAAAAAGCATAATTGGAAGTTTTTATTACTCCCAATTAAGCTTTTTAATTAAAAGGGGAAGTTGAAGGAAGCTGGAGGCAACTACTACTGAATCTCATATTTACTCCCCTCCCCACCCTGAAACACTGAAGGGGGGAAATGTTTTCATAAAATTGCAACTGTCAGCCAGCTGCAGCTTTCAGTAATGCTCACTGCTGGTCCTATTTACCTTGCCAGGGGCACTTTGTGAATGCAGAGACAGACACGACTAATTGGAAAAACAAGGCAGCAGCTTTATCCGTTATTATAAAGCAATTAAACCCATTCCACCAAGGCAAAGTACATATCACAGGAAAACATCCGTCCAATTCCATCCTTCCTGGTCTGTCTGCTTACTTCTCCAGGCTGCAAGCCTCAATGAAAGTACTCCTGACAAATTGCCATTTATTTCATTGCAATTTACTGCAAAGGGGGTGCATTTTGTGGAGGATCAAGCTCCTGCTGGGAGAGCTGAGATTTCAATCCTCCAAACAGCATAGTACTTTTCTGTTCCTTTTGCACATACATAGATCCTTATATTGGTATAATCTTTGTGTTTTCATTTTCTTGTGTGCTTTTGTTTTATTTTTCGGAAATAGGATGTACAAAGATTTGCCAGTTTTATTTTGCTTTAGATGAAAGAACTTGAAATTTTAAAAATCTGAATGCAAGTGAAAATGAAATTGACAGATGTCCTATTTTATTCACATTGTTCCCTCTGCTATCTAGTGGGAATAGAAAGAATATTTGTAAAATAGTCAAAACATATTTCTAGAGTGCCAAGAATCCTGACGAGAAGAATCCTGGACTGTTAAATATCTGTGCAGTCAGGATTTCTTCTATGCAAAACTTGCTCAGGTTTATATCTTTTTTATAACAAATGGAAAATACTGTAGTCAGTGATGCAATCTGCTCAAAATCTACACATGGTACTCTGTGTGTACAGAAAAACAATAACATTTAAATTTTGCATCAAATTATGGTTGTTATTAATATTTATCTGTATTAATCCCTCCCAGGCTTGCATCATCCACCGCTGCTCAGCCAGCGTTTGTTTTGGCTACGTCAGATTGCGAGTCCCGCGGGCTCCCCAAGGCCGCGGGGATCCACATCTGACATTTATCAATGTAGCATACATATAATAAAACTTTATTTATATTCTGCTCTATCTCCCCGGAGGGACTCAGGGCGGATTTCAAACATAATAGGCAAACATTCAATGCCTGAATACAACAATACATCCATACTAACAAAATTTAAGCAACCCAACATATAAACACAAATTATGACTTAACAACTAAAATTAAATAAAAAAGCACAGCCTGTTATAACAGACATAAGACAAAACATCAAACATCAAACGGAAACAATAATTTCCCAGTTTCTTGGGACAAATTGATTAATCATGGCTCAAGATATCTATTGAGCTGGTGGAATGAGCAGGGCATGGATACAGGTAGCAACTATTAATCAGAGGTATAATGGTAATATTACCTGCTACTATTCCTCCTCCTCGTAAGCCAGTGAGCAAATGTATGTCTTTAGCTGTTTCTTGAAGGCGGGGAGGGAGGGGGCCATCTTTAACTCCTTAGGAAGGGAGTTCCATAGGTGGGGAGCAGCCACAAAGAACGCCCTTTCTCTCATTCCCACCAGCTGTGCTTGGGACGGGGTGGAACTGAGAGGAGGACCTCCTCCGATGACTGCAGTGCCCAAGTTGGTCTATAGAGGGAGATGTGGTTTGTCAAATAGTCTGGACCTAAGCCATTTAGGGCTTTAAAGGTAAGAACCAGCACCACAACATGGGAGTGTTTCTCTCCCTGAACAGCGCTCCAGTTAGTAACCTGGTTGCTGATCTCTGGACCATTTGAAGCTTGTCTCTTTTTCTCTTCCTCCAAGACCAGGGCACTGACAGCTCCACTGGAAGGGAGGGCCTTTCATCTGCTTCTGGGTCTAGTCATAATTGAACATTTTCTAGAAAACAGGGGTATAGCTATAATAACTGGAGCTCAGAAAAGTTTTATTTCTGAACAAAAGTAGGAATTGTACATCCTTCCAGATGTTGTCCTACAGATATCATTCAACTGTCCTTGTAGACACTGTTCAACTACAATCCTCAGCAATCAAGCCAACATAGAGAATAATAGGTGTGAATCAAGAACCTGGGCAAGCCTGGGCAGAATCAGCCAGTCACAGCTCATGAAAGGTTACAAGTGGAGGGCTATGAGGGAAACTAGAGAAAATTAGAAAATCTGAATAGCATTTTGAGGAACTAAGTTATAGAGACTTTGTCTGAAACCGAGATACTAACATGTACTGTGTATGGAACCAGCATCACACTCAATGTTACAATATTATAGCTTCACTGATTTTTATCTACAATTCTATATGAATACTTTAATTCAGTAATTAATTAATACAGAAAACTAGTTGCATGTTACCATATTGAACCCATTTATTAATTGATCCTGTGTACTTGTCACCTTGAGGCCCAAGTCCAGATCCAGAGAGGAATCTTGAGAGGAGAACGCCAGCAGCTTCACAATGGAGAATGCCAGCAGCTTCAATTCAACAACAACTAAAAGTCAATTTCTACTCTACCCTAAAATCTAACCGCTGGCATGACTTCTGACTGACCTTAAGAAACTGAGTAAGTTAGTAATCTTTACTAGTCGTTTTTCCAGATTTTGCTAGGAAGTAATGGAATGTTGGCAGGTAAGAGTAGTGATTGTGGAGGAAGTATGTTATTTATAATGTTTATTTTAAAAAATATATAAATAATTGTTCCTTGTTTTGTGCTTTCAAATCAACTCCAACGTATGGTGTCTTCTGCTAGAATTTTCTTAGAAAACAATATTTTTGGAAGGGAAGCCGGAGGTTCCAGTGCCTTCCTCTAAGGCTATTAGAGTTTGCATAACTCAGCAGGGATTTAAATCTTGGTCTTCCAGTGTTGTAGTACTCTAACACATGCACCTGGTATCCCACTAGTATAATTGTTATCATTGAGCATCTTCAATTTTGTACATTTACACCAATTTGCCATTCCATAGTCTCAAATCCATACTCTGTACTCCCTCATAATCCAGCCTTCCTACACTACTGTCAATCCTTAGGGTTTTGTTATGTTTATATTTAGCTCGATTGTGTAATTTCTATATTTTTTAAAAAGCAGATAGATATAAAATTAAAGGAAAAAATATATTGAAAAAAGCAAGTCAGGGAGAGGGGAAAGAAGAATCCTATCACCTAATATCACATTATTGCCAGCATACTGGTCTAAAAACAAAAGAAACCCATCACATTTTGGTATGTGACAGGATCATTGTGGGATTGGGAGCTATTGGTGGTAGAACTGAGGGTGTGGGAGGCAAGTTGACATGATGCACATAGCATCATGCACCAAGGACTGTATGGTCCAGCTTTAATGCCAATTTGGCTAACTTGTGTGAAAAAGTCCCTAGTCTTTACAATGAACCACCCTGGGTCTCCATAAATAATGTTAATTAATTACAGTATATTATTTATTTAGTCATTTATCCTGCTACTCAGTTTTAAAGCTCCCAAAACAATCTTTGTACAATAAAGATAACCAAGCCAGTCTCTCCTCACAGTCTGCAAATACACTAAAGAGGGGGGAAAGCGGGGATGGAGAAGGATGAAAATTGCAAATAATCTTACAACATACAGTAGCTGGTAGCATAACCCATCCCAATTCCCTCAGCTGTAGCCTGTTAGATTGGAAAACTAGAAGCTTGGAACTAATATAGCTAGATGTTTCAAGGGCTCTTAGGTGCAATCCTACCTAGCTTCCACATTTCTCGTCTGATGCAATCATGCTGTTAGCTATTTCTATACAGTGACATTCAGTTTTGTCTTCTGGGTATGCTTCAGTTTTCAACAAACAATTTGATACTTTGCTCTGTTTTCAACTCCCTTTAAATCCTCTGAGTTCCTCAACTTATAGAATAGACATTTCTGGCTGTCTAGATTGATTACTGTTCTTGTAGACATTGGCTTATATCATAAGATACCCTGATTCAAACTAATGGTCTCTGGGCTGTTGCCTTTCTGTTAGCCATCAGCTGCTGGTTCAACAATAAGTTTCCAGGAAAGAAAGAAACAGTTTTAGCCAATGGTTAGAAATATGGTATTCGCATCTGATTCCTGGAAACACCATGCCAGAATACGACAACTTCATAAAATTCACTTAAGCAATTTAAGGAAATTCAAAGAAAGAGAGGTTGCTTGCCATGCCTTCCTACCCACAAAATCATCTGGAAGAACAAGGTCCATATTGAACAGAAGAGGATGGGCCATAAAGTTGTGCTGGGGAAGGAGCAACAGGAAATCTTCTTCCATTCATATCCTTAGCTTAACTTATCTTGGGATCCAAGGAATTACTTTAATTTATTAAAGTCAAAAGCACAGTTTACATCTATCACAATGATAAGGGAAAGTGGTTATTCTTGCCATTATATTCATATTAGAAAAAATGAAACACAAAGATACAGAATGGTGGGTGCCTGGCTCAACAGCGGTTTGTGTGAAAAAGATCTTGGAGTCCTCATGGACAAGTTAAATATGAACCAGCAATGTCATGTCACAGCAAAAAAAAAAGCCAATGGTATTTTGGCCTGCATAAATAGGAGTATAGTGTCTGGATCCAGGGAGGTCATGTAGTCTGCCTTGGTGAGATCACACATACTGTGTGCAATTCTGGGCACCACAATTGAAGAAAGTGTCCAGAGGAGGGCAACTAAAATGATCAAGAGTCTGGAGAACAAGCGCTATGTGGAGCGACTTAAAGAGCTGGGCATATTTAGCCTGAAGAAGAGAAGGCAGAGAAGAGACATGATGACCATGTATAAATATGTGAGGGGAGGATATAGGGAGGAGGGAGCAAGCTTGTTTTCTGCTGCCCTGGAGACTAGGACCCAGAGCAATGGCTTCAAACTACAGGAAAGGAGATTCCACCTGAACATTAGGAAGAACTTCCTGACTGTGAGAGCTGTTCAGCAGTGGAACTCTGTCACAGAGTGTGGTGGAGGCCGCTTCTTTGGAAGCTTTTAAACAGAGGCTGGATGGCCATCTGTCAGGGGTGCTTTGAATGTGATTTTCCTGCTTCTTGACAGGGGGGTTGACTGGATGGCCCACAAGGTCTCTTTCCAACTCAAGGATTCTATATTCTTATTCGGTTTCAAAGACTAAAAGACCAAGTTATTTATAGTTTGGCTTCTGGCAAGAAGGTGTAATCAGTGACTACAAACTAATTACACTTTTTTAACATACAATTTTTTTTTAAAAAAAGCTCTAGAATGTCAGGTAATAATAATGCAATGCAACAAAATAGCTAGATGAGAAAAGGATAATGATATGCTGAAGCTAAAATCCCATTCCATTATATAATAGATTTTGCCATTGTTCTGGGCAATCATCCAGCTCTGCGTGGATGGAGAAGAGGTGAATGCTAGCTTTAACAGTTGGCTTCATGATTATTAGTGGTAACATTTGAGATGAAATGGAAGACTCAGCATCCTTTTAAGGATGAAAGGACATCGTTTGAATGGAGTGAAAAGAGAGTGATAAGCAGTCTTTCAGCAGTAGGTGATGTAGGTTTTTCTTATTGTGATGCTTTAGGTAATGATCACCAACTGTCCAAATTCCCAATTAATTCTGCCTGATGGAGAACACCAGCTATTTAACTCTGCTATCTTTGCCAGTAGGCTTCTATTTGATGTTGTTTGAAATCTGAATCATGGTGACAGTTCAACATTTGATGCTTGCTGAGGATGCTGGGTATGCTATCAACTTTGCATTTGCTACTCATTTTACTTCCCATAGTGGTCTCTTGACCACTATCGTAAACTGATTTTTTTTAAAAAAAAAACGATGGTTTTCAACACACCAATAATACATGATTATCCTTCTGGCTGATCCACAATAAAGTTAAATGAGTTCAGTATTTCTTTTTAAAAAACATATTTAAAGGAACTATTTTTAAATCTGGGTGGCTGGAATATAAATAGGTCATGTTGTGGCTGCCATGACGAAGACTTTGGCTTTTGTATGCAGTTTATTCTCAGTTAACTGTCTTTTTAAAACTACACAATTGCAAGTGCAAAATAATACAATATAAATCAATCTGTCCACTGTATGTATTTATATGACACAGTTCCAAGAAAACAGGTGTTTAAATGAAACCTTTGATCTTCCAGACGGTGTTGATTTCTTTTCCAAGAAGCCCCACCCAGCTTTATCAATGATAAGGGATTATGGGAATTGTCTTCAAACTTTTGGAGAATCAAAGGCTTCTCATCTCTGCAATCAAATCTCTGGAGCAACTCACAGCATTAAAATACAAATCAGTAGTAAGCAACAATAGCAAACCTACTCACAGTCTTCTGGTTTACTGAAGCTCACAGAGTAGGAGACAAAATCAATTATACTCAAACTAATCGCAATGTTTTGTTTACAAGTGGTTAGGCAATGACAACTTTCTCATCTGTCCCACAGTTTCACTCAATGTGTAACACAGCTATGGCAAAAAAGGGAGAAAAAAACCAAATGTAAATGTCCACAAATTCACATGTCAGAAATCATGCTATTTAAGGAAGCAAGTTAAAAGTACCATATTTTTGTGGATTTTAAGGGCACCATGTAATAATTATTTATATTCTACCCTATCTCCCTGATGGGGAGATAGGGTGGAATATGTTTCCGTGTATGCTGGAATCAGCGCAGATTCCAGCATACACAGACACAAAGGCAAACATTCAATGCCTAGAAACAATGAAATACGGATACACAGATAAAGGTAAAGGCTTCCCCTTCCAGCTCTGCGGCGTGGTGCTCATCACCATTTCTAAACCGAAGAGCCTGCATTGTCCGTAGACACCTCCAAGTTCATATGGCTGGCATGACTGCATGGAGCGCCATTTACCTTCCCACTGAGGCGGTACCTATTGATCTACTCACATTTGCATGTTTTCGAACTGCTAGGTTGGTAGAAGTTGAGACTAACAGTGGTAACTCACCCCATCCCATGGATTCAAACTGCCAACCTTCTGGTCAGAAAGTTAACCCTTTCATCCACTGCATCTCTGTATACTAGAGCAGGGCTGTCCAACTGGCAGCTCGGGGGCCGTACACGGCCCCCCATCCTGTTGGACACGGCCCCCGCTATGCCCCCGGCCGCCATTTTTAATTTTTTTTAAAAAATCTAATTTTTTAAAAAAAATGGTGATTGAGGGGGAGGGGGAGGCGGGGCAGGGAGGAGGAAGTGAGCCAGCTCCTCCTCCCTGCACCGCCCCTCCGTCCCTCCTCTCCACGCCGCCCGATGCAAACCGGATCGCATCGGCGCCAGTAAGAGAGGGACAAGGGGTGGTACAAGGAGGAGGAAGAGAGCTAGCTCCTCCCTGCACCGCCCTCTTCTTCCCCTCTCGCCGGCACCGATGCCTTGGAAGGGAGGGGTCCCCGCGGCCTCCCTCCCTTGCAAGGCATCGCGGCAGTGGCTGAAGCCGGCGCCAGCTTCCGCGGCTGCCGCGATGCCTTGCAAGGGAGGGGTCCCCGCGGCACCTCCCTCCCTTGAAAGGCATCGCGGCAGCGGCTGAAGCCGGCGCCGGCTTCCGCGGCTGCCGCAATACCTGCAAGGGAGGGGTCCCCTGCGGCGCCTCTCTCCCTTCCAAGGCATCCCGCAGCAGCAGCGGCTGAAACCGCCAGGCATCTGTGGCCAGGATGCCTTGGAAGGGAGGGGTGCCCCGTGGCTCCTCCCTCTCTCCCAAAGCATCCCGGCAGCCGGGGGGCGGGGCTGGGGCGGGGGGGCAGGGCGGGCGGGCAGCCCCCAGGTCATCAGTGACCTGGAATCCGGCCCTTGGCCAGTTAGAGGTTGGACAGCACTGTACTAGAGAAACAAAACAATAGTGTAGCCCTCCAGATTTTGGACCTTAGTTTATATCACCTAGATCAGCATCTTCTCTCACCTTTTGACAGGACATCCCAAGACATTTATCTACTTAAGGCAAAAGGTACCATCATGGTCCACCTCCTTTGTCAAGTTGCATAGACCAGATGAATTATTATGATACCTGAGGTACAAAATTGTACAAGCACTTCTCTTCCTGTATTGCAGTGAAAGTGCAATAATAATAAATTATGACATTCTTCTCATGGCACCAAAAATATACCATCTGAGATGCCCTCTATATAAAGAAGGTACCCTTTGCATTCTCTATTCTGCCTGATTGTAGGGCATGAGGCCATCCAGTTCAATCCCCAGACATTAAGGGACACACAAAAGCAAAGCCCTCCGAACAGATGGCCATATAGTCTCTGTTAAAGAACCCCCAAAGAAGGAGACTCCAGCACACTTTGAGGCAAAATATTCCACTTTCAAACTGCTCTTACCACCAGGAAGTTCTTCCTAATGTTTTCTTGAATCTTCAATATTTCTCTTCCCCTAAGCCGCTCCTCATACAGCTTGCTTCCAGACATTTTACCATTTTGGTCACCTATCTCTGGACATGTTCCAGCTTGCCAATATCTTCTTTGAATTGTGGTGTTTAGAACTGGACACAGTGCTCCAGTCATTTCCTGACCAAAGCAGAATATAGTGCCACCTGTCAACTTGCGGACTCAGGTTTCAGTCCACAAGCTGTTAGAAGATGCCCTCTACCTTGTCCATGTTTCTCTCTGACTTATTTATTTCATGTCAAAAGCATTGCATTGCATCTGTATTCATCCTTTACACTTCTTAATTAATTACTTATTAATCATGTATATACCACAAGTAAAGCAAAAATCAATATCATTTTAATGTATTACCTCTCTATTTTATCCAATGTATAGATCATATATTCCATTATCTTTTTGTCAATATAATTAGTGTTGTGTTTCCAAAAGCCTTGGGGGGGCAGTGTTCAGGACTAGGTTGACTATGAACTTATCTGTATTCAGCATCACTGGAGCAGAAAAAAGGGAAATACATAGACTGTTGGATAATACAAACAGTTAATATGGGGAAAATGACCAGCAAAGTCAGTTTTTCATATTTTTATGAAAAAAGCATAAACCAATTCACTGCTGCTAGTGTATTTTCTCCATGAAACAAGATAACAACAAGGGGGAAATCAGAAACTGCAAAACATTGGATTTGGACTTAGTATAAATCAGGTGTAGACTGCAAAAAAAGGGGTTTTGTCTGCAAACACATTTCAGCATAATAAGGCAATGAAATGTTTGCTAGTGTTTTCAGTTTAAGAGCATAACAACAGTAACATTAGAGTGTGCCAGCATGAAGAACAATTTAGAATGATGGTTATCTGAATTGTCTAAAATTATGGATTGGCAGGATTAGATTGCTTTGCAGACACATCACTCCAAAGTCCACCAATTAGGCACACTGTTGGCAACACAAGATTGTAACTGTGGCAGCAGCTGAGGAAAAGGAAAGCGCCAAGGATGTGCAACTGAAACCAGCAGAGAGAAACAAGGGGAAGGAGCATGATTTATGTCATCTTAATTGGCTTTGCATTTTTGCTATAATTTCTAGGCAGCCTCATGCGAAGCATTTGTAACAATTTATTCAAACTCCAGAGCCAAGTTAATTCTATAGCAACTATGAAGATTATACAACCAAAAAGGGACAAAGTATCTCTCAACTGTAATGTCTAAGTATGTTACATATACTGAAACAGCAGTTTAGCATGGGAATGAAAAAGCAAAGAAACAGAACTGGTTCCAGTTTTGAGAGGGGAAACTATCATTGGAATAGTGGCCAGTGCCACTACTGAAGTCTTTTCTTATTTATTTCATGTCAAAAGCATTGCATAAATAAGTATAAAACTGATAAAATAGAGTGGAAGCGGCAAAATAATTTTATACCAAAAACATGGTTACACAAGTTGGAGGATTAGATAATGCCATTTTGCCAGGGAGTGCTGAATGCCCAATAACTTATTGGGGAACTCACATTAGGGCAGAGACAATGATAGTTCCTTCCACACTGCTGCTTCAAAAACCCATAGCCAGCAGAAGCCAGGAATGGGATGCTGGGAGTTGCGATTGAACATCTGAAGGGTTGCACAATTCCCAAACCTATATTAGGAGCTTGGACATGCTCCTAATATACATCAGCACACTGCTGAATGCTTTTCAAAGCCTTTATGGCTCAGTGGTTTTACAGCAAGCAATATTCTCTTCCTCGGGGTAAGCTGTTAAGCAGAAGCTAGAGGGGAAATTATAACAATGCTTTTCTGCTTGGCATTGTTGGCTGCAGTGTAGTGGAATTTTACTGAAGAAATAAGGAATCACCAGATAACAATCCCCTCATGGACTTTGGTTTTACTCTCACAACATGTGACTTCATATGTCATATCTCAATGCCTGCAGAAAGAGCCAATTATTGTCAGAAAGTATGAACAATACCAGGATAAAATGGTCCAAAGGATTGTTGTCATGTGGTCTTGTGTCACCTGTATATGCAAATATCTTATTTGTTAAGGCCCTTCTAAAATATAGAGGTGCTATGAATCACTTTTCCCTGTGCAATTCGCAGCATCCATCCTAAGTATCAGAACCCTCTGGAGTGTTCAGTAAGTAAACTTTCTTTCCTCATTTCCTCAAAACTATTCTTTGAGAAAATGTTGTTTATAGTTCATAGCACACTCTCCAACAGCTATTGAGAGACTTCAAATGAAGATCTGTAGAGACTTTCATCCTCTCCATGCAGATTAAAAGCATCTCCCTGGAACACTAGACTGTCTTCTTATTTGCTAAATTGTTTCTGAGTCCTGCAGCACCATGGAGAGTCATTTTCAGACTTTGTTCAACTGAACGAACTCAATGAACAGAAAGGAGACAGGGTTGCTACAAAAATGTGTTCATAATCATGCTTGCAAGAGCACACTGCCATTTAAGCTTTCATACTTTGTGTGTTCTGCTTCCTTGTTGTGCCTATATAGCATGCTGCCTGCAGCAAACTGTATCATAATCATATCAAGAAAGAGCTACTATAACAGGCTGACTTTGAAAAAAATGATTGGGAACTGCAAATGAAACAGGATGTGGCCACCAGCTAATTGACTGGAGTTAGCCATACTTTAAATTACTCTTACAACCACTGCATTGGCTCACTTATCTTTCACACAGATAGTTGTTGCTGAAAAGAACAGATTCACTTTTTTACTTTTAACACTCTTTTAGATGTTTTTAAAAAATGTGGAGAATTAATGTTTTTTAACTTTTGCTTTTATTTTTCAGCTTTTGTTTGTCCAATCTTGTTGATATTCAGTAGAGCAGTGCAGAATATTTCACGTTCTTGCCACTTGAAAAGAAAAACACCAAAGCTACAAGCAGAAGAAGGAGCCTCTTCTTTCTATGTTCATTGACATCAACAGAAATGATGTCAATATAAAGATAATGAATACAGAAGTAACACAAAATTAAGGTAATTATAATTAAGGTAACATGAAATAAATGTGTATTAAAATTTTAAAAAATGTATTTATTTACAGTGTACATTCAAATTTCGTATTCTGATAATGCTGAAAATGTGAAATAAAAACACAGTACCTAAGGCCTTCCTATCTCCAGAAGTAGTAACCATGTAATGTAATAGAGAAAGAAGAATTACAATGATATTGTGTCATGTAAAGAACCCAAAATAACTAATATCAAGCTACAGTAGAGACTACTTAATCCATACATCAGAGGTACAAAAGCAAATTACCATCAATATTAATAACTTATCAGTTGCATAGCAGTCAACATTTCACAGATTAAAAACTAAAATACATACATACATATATATATATATATATATATATATATATATATATCGTTTTGCATCTGTGGGGGGAAAACTAAAATACATATGTCCAAGCAATATGAGAGCGTAGCCAAGATGGAGAATACATAATTGACATCCCTGTTCCACACAGCAGAATAAGAATAAAACCAATTTTCAGATATATTTCTTTTTTGAAGAGACTGTGAAATACATAGCAATGCACATAGCAGTGTACATCTTCAGCAAATCTGAGATTATTTCAAAACTATTTGGGTGTAACCGTAGAGATAAATCAAATTGTTCATCCCAAATAGAACAGAGCAATAAAGCAATGGGCACTTGGTAAATCAATACTAATGTAAGTTGCATTTATTAAATTCTAATAAATGAATTTAGGTCTCCAAGTAACCAGTGGCTACAGTTAAATAAGCGGCAGACTAAACCCTTATGGGACATTGCAATGAAGCACCTGCACATAAGCATAACAATTGGGTAAGGATGTAGTATGCGTAATGGACTATAGAAACGACTCATTGCATTTGCTGGAGTGGGGTGATAGAAATACAAAAAACCTTGTCAATATGGAGTTATTCTAAGACAAGGGCTAAGTAAACACTATGATTCTCAACTCTGACTCTTTGTCCTAAAGTGAAAGCTAAATGAACTACTTACTGCCAGAAAACCTCTATGACAGATTGGTCACACAATGGCAGTAATAGGTCCTCCTCTGAATTTCAGTGGCAGGAGGGGTGGGGAGTAAGATGAATCACTCAAGCCAATTTCGGTGCATTCTCAAAGGCAAAGTTGAGAGAAAAATAGAGCAGGAAGCTCTGAAGTAGAGCAAACCCTCCTGAATGCCCTTTCTGAACAACAGAGCAAACACTCATTTATTATATTTGTCAGGATAACAAATCATGGTAGCACAAGTGAGAGGATGCCAATTCTTGGAAGGACATAGCAAAAGCATTTTGAGAGATGTGCGGCAAACACATTGCCTAATGAAGAACAATGGAAAGGGATGCTCTATTAAGCCACTAATCACTAGTCTGTTCTTTTCATGATACTTGGAAGAAAAGTATGATGAAGAATGGGAATATATGTACACAGATGTTCTAAAAAGCCAGAAAAATTTGGAAAGGATGAAAGGAAAGATAACAAATTCAAAAGAACCATGCAAGTTTTGCATGAGTAAACATGTATTATGGTCAGAAAAGGCTTACTTAGAAAAGAACTGCAAGATTAATATTAGTTTTATTGTTATTATTTATTTTTATTTACTTTATTTATAGTCTGCTCTTCTCACCCCGAAGGGGACTCAGTGCAGATTACAGGTGCACATACTTAGCAGACAATCCCTGCCATTTTCACATACACACATATAGACGAACAGAGGTAAACTCTGGCCACCAGGGGGAGCTGACGCACTCCTCATCTCTCAGCGTTCCCAGCGTCCCTTGTTGTTCCTTCCGCATTCCTCAGCGTTCCTGGAGTTCTTTAATGGCCTCATAATTCAGTCAAAATTTGCCTCCCCACTTAATGTGGTACCTTTATCTCCTACTTGACAGATGCAACTGTCTTTCGGGCTGCAAAGGTCGACAGCAAGCTACACGTAAAGGTCGAGCACCCACCTCAACCCGGGCAGGCCTCGAACTCATGACCTACTGGTCAGAGAGATCTTATGCAGCTGACACTTAGCCAGCTGCGCCACATTCCCAGTGCTTGTTATTGTTATTATATTTACAGTTTCGTTTCTCTTCAAAATAGGATTTCGTAACAACATACAATTCTGAAAAGATCAATAAAGCTAAAAACAATTAGTGAGCATTAAAATTGAATTAAACTATTCACAGTATTAAAACAATGAAAATGTACACATTCAAAGATAATGAAAATTAAAAGATTAAACACAATTCAAAACAATTCGGTTTAAAACAATAAAGCATTCTTAGCCCATTGTTGACCAACTATATGAAGTAACAAGACCACACCCCAAAATTGTATTGAATAAGCCCACATAATTGTTTGAGAGAGAAGAATCACAGAGTCAGAAGAGAACACAAGGGCCATATAGCCAACATTCCACTGTGCGGGAGTACATAACTAACCATCCAACCTCTATTTAAAGACTTCCAAAATAGGGAGTCCACCATCCACCAGAGAAATCTATTCCACTGTCAACAGCTCTTACAGAAAAAAGGTTTTTCTCAAGTTTCTCATTGTAACCCATTGGTTCTAATCTCTGGAGCACCAGAAAATAAGCTGCCTCCATCTTCTACATGTCATCTCTTCAAATAGTCAAAGATAGCTATCAAGTTCCCTCTCTGTCTTCTCTTTTCCAAGCTGACATACCTAGTCCCCTATGTTGTTCCTCATTAAACCTAGTTTCCATACCATTGATCATCTTGGTCACTCTTCTCTGGATACATTCCAGTCTGTTGATGTCCTTGAATTTCAGTGCCCAGAATTGGACATAGTAGTATTTTACTATTTCCTTCTGTGTGGACACTGTATCCTTCTTGTGCTGCTGATTGGCTTTTTTGGAAACTGCATCACACTATTGGTTCATGGTTAGCTTGTGGTCTACACAAAACCCTAGAGTATTTTCACATTTACAGTTATCAAGCCAAGCATCATTGTAGCACCCATGGGCCCGTTCGTGCCAATGGGAGGGGGCGAGGCACCGGGGGTCCCGATGCCATTAGGTCCCGTACAGGCTGAAGGGGACTCGGAGGATGAGTTGGAAGGCCCAGACCAAGACTGGACAGCAGTGCAATTGCCCAGTCCACCTGCAGAGAGCTTAGCCTGGGATTTCGAGTGGGAGCATTCTCCCGGAGAAGGAGCGGACCAGGTGGAGATGGGAGGCAGCGAAGCAGATAGCGGAGATAGTTATGAGTTCCCAAACGGCCGAGGTTCCCAAGACCTGGCCGAACAGCAGATGGAGGCTAGCGGCTGGGAAAGTTCGGGGGAGGCTGCTTCCCAAGGAGATAGCGATACTGAACTGGAAGAGCGGGGCCGTTCCCATAACAGACGCAGGGACATAGAGCAGGGCAGGAGGAGCTGGCATCTGTCCCTAGATCGTCACCGTTCGGAAAGTAGAGACTGGAGACGCCGGGCCCTAGATCGTCGAGGGGCCCGGCCGAAGGATTAAGAACGGCCCGTGGGAACTGATCCTCAGTTCTCCGGCCACGTCTGATCTGAAGGGCGTGAAAGCGGAGTGAACCACGGAGCCTAGTTTGGCTCGCCTTGGACCAAGTCCTGACCTTGCTATTGATTCGCATTGCTGCGGATACCTTGCTTCAATCCGGAGTGAATCCGAAACCTTGCCAAGCCCTTTGCCACGATTGCTTTTGGAACTATCCTTTGGAACTTTGCCTTCTTATTTGGACTCCAGCTTTGCTGATTGCCTTGTTCTTATTCTCTCAATGAGAATTGCCTTTTGGACTATTTTATATTCAATAAAACTAGTTAGCCTTTGCTACGTACTCAATTGGACCAGGCGAAGGCCGACTACAAGCGGATGGCTGATCGGCGGCGCCAGGAGGGTCCTGCGATTCTGGTGGGGGATAAAGTTTGGCTGTCCACCAAGAATCTGCCCACGCAACGCCCCAGCCGCAAGTTGGATGCCCGGTTTTTGGGGCCCTACAAAGTTTTGGAGCGGGTGGGGCCTGTTTCCTTCAAGCTCCAGCTCCCTGCGGACATGAAACTCCACCCGGTGTTTCATCGCTCCTTGCTCCGCCCGGCGAAGGGGGTGCGGCCTGATGTGACGCAGCCGCCTCCTCCCCTGTGATGCGGGGGAGGGGGGGAGGAGGTCGAAGTGCAGGACATTTTGGATGCCCGCGTCCGGTACAGGAAGTTGGAGTATTTCATTGACTGGAAAGGTTTTGGCCCGGAAGAGCGTGCTTGGGTCAAGGCTCGCGACGTCCACGCGCCGGAGTTGGTGGCCCGTTTCCATCGCAAGTATCCTGACAAGCCTAAGCCCCGGGGGCGGCCCAGGGGGGGCCCTGAGGGGGGGGATAGTGTAGCACCCATGGGCCCGTTCGTGCCAATGGGAGGGGGGCGAGGCACCGGGGGGTCCCGATGCCATTAGGTCCCGTACAGGCTGAAGGGGACTCGGAGGATGAGTTGGAAGGCCCAGACCAAGACTGGACAGCAGTGCAATTGCCCAGTCCACCTGCAGAGAGCTTAGCCTGGGATTTCGAGTGGGAGCATTCTCCCGGAGAAGGAGCGGACCAGGTGGAGATGGGAGGCAGCGAAGCAGATAGCGGAGATAGTTATGAGTTCCCAAACGGCCGAGGTTCCCAAGACCTGGCCGAACAGCAGATGGAGGCTAGCGGCTGGGAAAGTTCGGGGGGAGGCTGCTTCCCAAGGAGATAGCGATACTGAACTGGAAGAGCGGGGCCGTTCCCATAACAGACGCAGGGACATAGAGCAGGGCAGGAGGAGCTGGCATCTGTCCCTAGATCGTCACCGTTCGGAAAGTAGAGACTGGAGACGCCGGGCCCTAGATCGTCGAGGGGCCCGGCCGAAGGATTAAGAACGGCCCCGTGGGAACTGATCCTCAGTTCTCCGGCCACGTCTGATCTGAAGGGTGAAAGCGGAGTGAACCACGGAGCCTAGTTTGGCTCACCTTGGACCAAGTCCTGACCTTGCTATTGATTCGCATTGCTGCGGATACCTTGCTTCAATCCGGAGTGAATCCGGAAACCTTGCCAAGCCCTTTGCCACGATTGCTTTTGGAACTATCCTTTGGAACTTTGCCTTCTTATTTGGACTCCAGCTTTGCTGATTGCCTTGTTCTTATTCTCTCAATGAGAATTGCCTTTTGGACTATTTTATATTCAATAAAACTAGTTAGCCTTTGCTACGTCTCCGTGTGTGTGTTAAAGGGGCAGTTTTAAGTCGGTGTTCGTGACAATCATTCATCCTATATTTGTAAATTTCCTTATTTTTTCTGCCTAGATGTTGCACGTTGCATTTATCCCTGATGTAATTTGTTTTATGAGTTTCGACCAGTCTTGCCAGTCTGTCAAAATCATTATGAAGTCTATCCCTGCCTTCTGTAGTATTAGCAACCCCTATCTTCCATTTGGGGTCCATCTTCAAATTTAATAAGCCTTCCTTCTGTTCCATCATCAAATTGTTAAACAACACCATTCTCTGTCTAATTGTAACTCACTCTGTTAACTGGCATTTCAGTTGAGGTAATGAAAAGTCAGGGAAATGTAAAGTCAAGCCATTTTTACACTTATGAGGACTGCAATCAGGATTGGAGAAAGGATCACCCCACGAGACATAAAATCAGTTGGCTTGTATTACTGGGTCTTGTATTTGCTTATCTCTTGATAAACTAGTCATAGACTGAGATCCCAAAAGTGTTAGGCATGAGGAATCCCAAATCCTTATGTGGTCCTTTCTTTGATTTCTCAGCACTGATACTCCGGAATGGCTTCTTATTTCTCTTTACTTGAAGACACAAGCTTGACTGGATTCTTATTACTTCTGTTCCACAACACAAAGGCCCAACCGAATGTCTTTGGATTCTAGTTATGCTTAATCAGAAAGCTTGCTGGCTTGATTCCCAGATGTTTCTTACCAAACATGATAGTTCTTACTGAAACATTTCTACTACACAGAACAATCCTTTAACCTTTACATATAGGGTTGCCATTTTTGGATATAAGAAATAAGGGACATTTACGGGATTTTTCACAAAAATAAGGGACACTTCATTAAAAACTTGAAACTCAAACATTAGGTAGAAATAGTTTTATTAACAGAATAAGATAATGATTGAAACTCACAAAAGAAAACGACTTACACCCTCTTATCAGTACATGGTATGTTTCTGCATGCTTTGTCATGCAGAAAAAACATTATTAGAACTACCTAATTTTCTCTGTCTGTATTTAGTACTTGACTTTGCTGGCTTTAAAAGTCCACTGTCTAAACATTAAAATAAAATAAATTTTATAAGACAGTACATTTTCATGATTATTATGTCGATAGTTAATGGTATGGTATAGCATGGGATACACAGCATTGTATAGTATTGGGATACACAGCTAGGCCTATTTTAAGAGTAACTCTCAAGCAACCAGAAACTATCTTTATCCAACATGATCCAACATTCCCCTTGGGTAATGGTTAATTAGTCTACTGTACTTTGAAAAAGTCCTGTATCGCCTCTTCCTTCCAACGGGGATGCAGGCTGCCCTGCGAGTTGGAATCCCCGGGCAGGCATTGCCATGGAAACCACAGCATGCACCTTCCTCTGGTCAACCCCGCCCAGTCCTGTCCTGCTAGTCAAAAATAAGGGACAGGGCCTGAAAATAAGGGACACAAATTTTAGGGCCAAAATAAGGGACGTCCCTTAGAATAAGGGACATATGGCAACCCTATTTACATACAATGTGCAGAGGCTGAAGTTGAAAACGTATTGTTGACAGACTCTAATGGATGGCCAATTACAACCAAACCTGGTTGTGGGACAAATAGGAGCCTTGGGGCCATTCCACACAGCCATATAGCCCAGAATATCAAGGTAGAAAATCCCACAATATCTGCTTTGAACAGGAATATATGGCAGTGTGGACTCAGAGAACACAGTTCAAAGCAGATATTATGGAATTTTCTGCCTTGATATTCTGGGTTATATAGTTATTTGGAAGGGCCCTCAGTTCAGCATATGTTATTAAATGGCAATTGTGTCTAGGAAAAAAACATATTAACCACAGAGGTAGTTTCAGGAACTATAGTAATGATAAGGAACTAAACAGATATAAGATTTTGCATGATTTTAACTTAGGTCAGAAAATGTACCACTTTATCTTTGGTTGGTTTTACCATAACTTTCCCAATGTGATTTAGAGTAATTCATATTAGAAAAACAGATTCATAAAATTACATTAAGTATAACCATGAATTTTAGGTAAAACTAATTACAGTAAAATACCATTTAAAAATATTAGTCAACAGCAAATACTTTAAAAAAACCTTTTTCAATTAAAAGTTAAGAACAAGTTACAGAAACAGAAACCCACCAAAAATATGAGTCCAAAAATAAAAGAAAATGCATATATTTGCAATCTATTGTTGATAGAAAGTGGTACATTTTATAATGAGATAATACATTCTTTTATAAAACTCTGCTTAAATAGTCAGTAAAGCCATTTCTGGGTAAAGTTATATTTCTAGCCTTCACAGCCCATGCACAGAAGCAGACATGCCCAGTGTTATAATATGATTAAAATGTAAGGCAAGTTTCTCCCACCCTGGATGCACAAAAAAAAGAAAAGAAAAAAGAAAAAGAGGAGAGAAGGAAGATCAAAAGCTCCAGATGCTCCAACGTGTTTCACTGGAGAAACTGCCAACCATATCAGACATGAACAGAATATAATTAGGTTATACGTAACAAAATCTATGATCATAATGAAGAACTGTGAGCAAGTAGATGGCTAAATGTTTTAGCATTTCATTAATGAATGTCGCCAGTGATTAGGAAGAGGGATTTTATTTCTTAAAATAGAAATGGTGAAGTTGAAAGCATTCCAGGTACAGAATGCATAATTTCCTTGTATTTGAATGCAAGCTTGTCTTAACCACATCCAAGAAAAAATGCTGGCTTGTTAGAGCCATTTGGATCTATTCGACTACATTTGTGCTTTGTCTTATAGTCACCTGGCTCAGATCTTGTACATGTTTAATCAAACCTACTGGAACTATAAAATATCAAAAATTCCTACATGTGGCATTTTGAAAACTAAAAACATTGGTTTAAAATTTATACAGGCACACTTCACTTGCATGTGTTATGATTAGCATGCTTTGTCCTTCCAATTTGGTTACCAAGGATTTGTAATATTGTGTTTGGGTCAGTTCCAAGAAAGGAATCAGGAAGTGCTTAAGATGATAGAAGACTGCATTAATTGCCAAAAGCAGGGATATTTGTATGGGGGCAATGGGGCAGAGAAGGTGATCTAGAATCATCACTCATTCTTCCTCTATGATCGGTATCATTCTAAAAATGAAAACATATACATATTAACTTTATTATATAATATGTTCATAATGATAATTAAGGACATGAACAACTTTGAACATATTTGAGGGGCGAGGTAAGAAAAGTTGACTTCGTTCTAGAGCTTCAATTAGAGAGGAGGAGAGGAGAGGTTAGAAACTTCTTACAGGAAACCCGAATTTCTTAACCTTTATACATGGCTTCATTTGTAACTATACAAGTGGAGAAGACCAATATTTTCATGTTTGAGGGGTGTAATTTTGGGGAGGGAATAAGGGGCACACAAATTGTGAAATGATAGACCATTAATCATTTGGAGAAATATTTCCTTGCTGTTACGAGAGCTAGATAACACAAATTCTTAAAGTAAGAACCTCATCCATTCCTGTTTTCTTCTAATTAAGATTGTCATTAGAGATATCCCAAGGCATTCTACCACCCAAGAAACAGGAGAAGACGGCCCTTCAACCCATTTCTTGTATAGAAGATGACTATATCAGCAGCTGATTCTTACTTTAGCCCCATAAAAAATCACAGATTCCTCTATCAATTATTTATTTATTTATTTACAGTATTTTTACCCTGCCCTTCTCAACCCCCGGGGGGAGGGGGCACTCAGAGCGGCTTACAAAGGCAACAATTTGATGCCACAGTATACAATATAAAACCATAAAAGCATAAAGAATTAAAACAATAAGTTAAATTAAAACAAATTATCAACAGTCAATTAAGTTAAAACAGTATGCCGTCCACAAACCCAGATTAGTAAACAGCAAGTCATATCCTCATCTATCAATTTGGCAATCCAAATCCAGTCAAAGATGCTGCATTATGCTATTGTGCAATGACCTGGTCCCAAAACCAAGATATTTTTTTTTGTAAATGCCAAGAGGGATCTTATTTTGCTTGGAAGCGCTTTCCACAGGCGGGGAGCCACAGCCGAGAAGGACCTGTCTCTCATCCCCACCAGCCGCATTTGAGACGTTGGCAAGAGCAGGGCCTCCCCAGATTATCTTAAATCATGAGGTGGGACGTAGAGGCAGATGCCTTCAAACAAGTAAGCTGGGCCAGAACCATATAGAGCTTTATAGGTATGTAGCTCCCTGTATGTAGCTCCTTTTAGTACATAAGAACATAAGAAGAGCCATGCTGAATCGGACCTCAGCCCATCTAGTCCAGCATTCTGTATCACACAGTGGCCCACCAGTTGTACACGGGGATCTCGAGCAGAAGGGAGGGCAAAACCCTGACCTGCTCCTGACCCCCACAACCAGTACCCAGGGAAATCCTGCCTACCTCAACCAACTCTGAGGTGGCACTTGAATGTCCTTTTCAGTAACTACCGATACACTTGGTATCCATGAATCTGTCTAATCCTGCCTTGAAGTTGTTCAGGCTGACAGCTGTCACAACCTCTTCTGGAAGTGAGTTCCATAACCCAATGACCCTCTGGGTGAAGAAATATTTCCCTTTATTAGTCCTAATTTTCCTACCTTGGAGCTTCAGGGAGTGCCCTCTAGTCCTAGTGTTTTGTGACAAAGAAAATAGTTTTTGTTTATTCACCTTTTCTATCCCATGCATGATTAACCTGGCTGCTGCCCGTTGTACTAGTTGCCATTTCTGAATTGTCTTCAAAGGCAGTTCCACATAGAGTGTGTTGCAGTAATCTATTCGGGATGTGACCCGAGCATGGACGACCATAGCCAGATCAAACTTTCCAAGGTATGGGCGCAGCTGGCGCACAAGTCTTAACTGTGCAAAAGCTCCCCTGGCCACCACCGAAACCTGGGATTCCCGGCACAGCGATGAATCCAGAATCACTCCCAAGCTGTGAACCTGCATCTTCAGGGGGAGTGTAACCCCATCCAACACAGGCTGTAACCCTATGCCCTGTTCGGCCTTACAACTGACCAGGAGGACCTCTGTCTTGTCAGGATTGAGTTTCAATTTGCTAGCCGTCATCGAGTTCGACACAGCAGTCAAGCACCGGTTCAAAGTCTGAACAGCCTCCTTAGTAACAGGTGGGAAGGAGCGACAGATTTGAATGTCTTCTGCCTACAGATAACACCACACTCCGAAACTCCGGACGATCTCCCCCAGCGGCCTCATGTAGATGTTAAATAACATCGGGGACAGGACTGAAACCACTGCAGAACCGTACCCCCAAGTCCCATTTCTGCACTTGGGTTGATCTGCTCTGCTTTCGACGCTGCATGCACTCTAGCCTCCTCTTTTTTCGCTTCATCGCTGCCAGCTCCTCAGTAAACCAATAAATAGCTCTGTTACTCGAGAGGGGGCGTTCTGGAGCTATCGTGTCAATAGCTCTTGTCATCTCCCTATCCCAGAGAGAAACAAGAGCCTCGACAGGGTCACTTACCGAGGAGGCAGGAAAACCCCCAAGAGCCGTCAGGAATCCCTCTGGGTCCATAAGTCTCCTGGGGCAGACCGTTTTAATGGGTCCACCATTAGGCGCAGTAAGTGTAAACCTGATCAGGTAGTGGTCGGTCCATGGCAAAGGAACAATATTCAGTTCCTCCTCCCCATCACCTTCTTCCCATCCCTGACAAAAAAAACCCAGATCTAATGTGTGTCCTGCACTGTGGGTGGGACCCAATATTAACTGGGACAGGCCCATGGTTGCCATGGCAGCCATTAAGTCCTGAGCCGCTCCTGACAGGGTGGTCTCGGCATGGACGTTGAAGTCCCCCAGCACAATAAGCCATTGAGACTCCAACGCCAGGCCCGAGACCACTCTGGCTAGCTCAGGTAGGGAGACTGTAGTGCAGTAGGGTGGTCAGTACACTAACAGAATCCCTATCCTGTCCCGGTCACCAACCCTCAGACCGACACATTCAAAGGTGGTTGACTGTGGGATGGGGCACCTGGTCGGGGGGATGGTATCCTTATAGACAACTGCGACACCCCCTTTCCACCCTCCCGGTCTTGACTGGTGCTGTACGGAGGAGAGATTAACCCCTCCAGCCTCGTCCAGCCAGGTCTCCATTATACAAGCCAGGTCAGCATGTTGTTCCCAAATTATGTCTTGGATAAATGATGTTTTTCCATTGACTGACCTAGCATTGAACAGCACCACTCTCAGCCAGGAAGGGCCGCCTTCCTGGGTACTCAACTTAACTTTGTCAGGAGCCCAGTTTAAATTTGTTAGAGTTCTTGTACAAATTTTTGGCCAAATTAACAATTTGTTTGTAGGTCGAATCGGCAATTTAGATCTATCACAAATTCCAGGCTGGATTAGTGGTTTGGGTCTCCCTTTCTAACATCTCCCTTTCCCAATCATCACCTCAATGAGAGCTCCCCCCACCCTGGACCCACCCCTCCTGCGTGTTCCCTTGCCATATCTCTGGGCCATGAATTGCATATCAGTCCCTGATTTGGTATAAAGTTGTTGAATACCGATCTCTCCACCACCCCACACCCCCACCCTGCAACTTCCGCCTCCCTCCAGGTTGCCCTGAACTACAAACAGTGCACAAAGTGCAAGAGCAAAAGTAAAGTGCTGAGTATTTAAAAGCAGCATAGGAAGACAGCGATCAATAATCAATATAAAGTTCAGGGCAGGCGTCTATAATCTAAAGTGCGCATGTATGCGATGCAGAGAGCTCACTATAGGGAATCTAAAAACTAGGGACCAGGCTTGACACTAAACTTAATTATAGCAGCAAAGTTACAATAGCAGAAAGACAGAATTACAGTTTTGTAATTAATGGGCAACTTAATGTCATAGCTCTATAGCCAAGATGTAATTTTATGGAACAGCTTCACTGGCCCAGGTCTCGAATAACTGCCCACCCAAGTAACCCGTGGAAGACCAGCCGGCACTACCTGGAGTCACAGCAGTCCTAACCCTGTTCCAATAAACAGCTTCCCAGTGGTGACTAGGGATGATCCAGCTCACATGGAGTAGTCCTTGTCAATCAGAAAGTTGGAAAAATTGCCAGAGGAGGATTGGAATATCAGAAGCCCTCTAATTAGTGGTATGCAAACTCAGAAGATTTGGGAGTATTGGTGGAGATCTGCTACATTGACTTTACTATCTTCCCAAAGATACAGTCTATTTAAATGGTTGTCAGAATACATCTCAGAGGGCACAGATTGAGCATTTGTTACTAGACATTAGGCTTGTGCATTTCAGGTGAATCGCTATCCGTTTCTGCTTGCCGGATACTGAAAACTCCCCATATCCATTTTCCAGCACCTCCCAAAAATTGTTGTGCTGCCAAATGGGTGTTTACATTCAGCATAAGAAAAAACAGCTCTTTTCAACCTATTGGCAGCAATGGGGAACTTACAAGGCTTCTCTTTCCCCTGGGAGCCTTCCCTTTCTTCCCCTCCAAGGAGCCTGGGGGTCAGCAACGAGGTTAAGGAAGCACCCATCTAGTCTAGCCCATTTGGAGGAGGGGACTTCCCACAGGCTCCCCTTCCATATCCTTCATTACAACCTGGATTTAAAAAAACATCAGAGTTACCAATCTTAAATTTATGGATCCTTTCCCTTCTGATTGTAGAGGAGGAGTTTACTGCTTCTTAAAGCTGTTCTATATATAGAACATATATCTGAATTTGCCTGATTGAAATTAGTACTGAAATGGTTTTTATTTTAAATATGTACATCTGTTATATAGTATGATATTTTAGTTTTTTAATGATTTTAATGTATATCTGTATGTAAGTGCAATGTTTTACCTATGTTGGAAGCTGCTCTGAGTCCCCTTGGGGAGATAGAGCAGTATACAAATAAAAGTTTATTTATATGCTACTCTAGCGGAGAGGCAGGCGCACATGTTTTCTTATCTCCCAGCACCAGCAGCTTTCCAAGGAATTTTAAGGAGGCCCAGGGAAGGAAGAGCGGTGACCTGGAGCTCCGTTGAGCTATCCTCCTTGAGCTACCTTAAAAATCCCCTCACTTGCCGAGAGGACCCTTACCTTTACAAGCTTCCGAAGTACCAAAGGTACGAAGGAAATGGAGGAAATGAAATCTGCACACAAGTCTACTAGACATCAAAGTTACCTGTATTTTCCCCTGCCCTAAGATGGTCTTTCAAGCAGGTATATTCACCTATCAGTCATTGACTGAACGAAAGTCTCCCTTGTCCTATAAGCCATCCCCCTCCCCTCATCCTTTGCCTGGTTGCATCACTACCCTTTTGCTTTCTTTTTACCTCTTATAACTATAGGACAGAGCTTGTGGCAGCTGGCAAGTCCAAGATCAATGGGATGCTGCTCTGGGGTTTCATATTAAATGTGAAGGCACTATTCAAGGTGGTGGACTTATTTTGGGGGATTGGGTTCATCATCTTGAATATATCCTGTTAAATTTCAGACTAAAAGTCAAAGCAGATTTCTACTTGACTGACACTGGAACCACTAATTTCCAATGAATGCTGAAGAGCTACTGTGCATTTGATAGTCTTTTACTGGAAACTTCTTATAGAATTCTTTTTAACGGGGGATTCCTTGCATTACAAAGAAGCAGCAGAGTCCCCTTCTTAGCAAAGCTTGGAACACTATTTAAAAAATAATAATCCATTGGTTTCTGCCTCTTGATTGTGAAATAATACATTACTAACATTCTACTTCTACTTCCTTTTTTGATGTGTTTAAAATACAAAATGGTCCCAATCTCTCCAAATGCCCCCTTGAAAACAATGTTTGTGGATCAGTAAATAATTATTAGTTATTATACTAATAAGGTCATGACATTCCAATTGTTAGATTATTTTTAATGGTATAATTATCTCCTCATTACCCTAAAAAGGAACAGATCGAAGGTGCTATAATTGCTTGTACAGTGTTCCTTCCAAGCTTTGCTTGTTAAACAGCCTGGTTTGTACTCTGCTGCTATATGGTACAGCCCATTCCAGTGTCCATATCCTCTGAATATTATCTGCATGGTGTGAGGTCCTATCTGCAATCTCATCTTGAGCTACCTGCCCCAATTTTTAATCGTTCTGTGGAAGCCCCCTTTTTATATCTGTCATGGAAAGAAAGCTGTGTCTATTACCTATCCCCGCTGAAGGAAGATGGGGTCAATGGTTTAACATGACCAGAAGGCATCAGCTTAGGGAACTTTGGCCTAACTTAACTTACAGATGTTTGAAATAAACCACACTGTTTTTGAAAGGCCGTTCATAAAAATCCAATAAAATATACAATTTAAATACAATATCAAGCAAGGTAAAAAATAAAAAGGCTTACCAAATTGAAATGTCTTCTCCAACTAAAAGAACATAAGCGGACAGGGGGCATCTATACTGAGCAAACATTTCCATAATGTTTCTAAGTGGTGAGCATGCACACAACACTATGTCCTGTTTTACCCCAAATTGATATTTTTCTGCATATGCACACACACAAACCCAAAAACTTAAGCCAGTATAGCCAATGGCAGTGTATTGTGGGAGCTAGAATCCCAAACTTCTGGTTCAACATTCTTGATATCAGGAACAAGAGATGCATAAAATGTGGCATATAAATAGAACTCAATGGCACTCCTCATTCCAACTTTGCAATACGCAGGAAAGCAGTGGAAGATGGATGCTCATATTTCTAAGTAAGCGTGGAAGAAGAATACACACACACATCTGGATAGCATAAGGAAAAGTTAACACCCCTGTTGTGTTTGTTTTGCTATCTGTGCTTCTGTTCAGAAGATTTCACCCCACTTTCTGTCCTACGATAATCAGATTTTGAAAAATCTGGCTTATTGTGGAAACAAGAATTTGTGATAAAACTTCAGTGGAGACACCTTTTCCCCATGATAACTCTTTCAGGAATACATTTCTCTTCCAAGGGATAGATTTCTCTCACTTTCTATTGTCTCACCCCCATTCTTAACTATGAGTTGTTTGTGCCAGATGTTTGTAACTCGGGAACTGCTTGTATAGAAGTTCTAGGCCGTTTAAAAGGCTGCCTTTTGATCTGCTTGATACACAAGACAACTTTTTCAATTTTGCTGCAGTCCTTTCAGACATCATCTTCCAACAGAACAGTGCCACCCAGAGGCTAATTTATAACATAAATCAATTTCCCTACTGCAAAGGCAAGAACTTTATTACAGTCTTCCAGTATGAATCTGCAAGCAGCTGTGAACTGTTAGGGTGTTTCAGGTTGGTCAACATATTGTCAAGCTGTTCATTTTTGACAAATCTAAGAGTAGAGGTTTTGCCTTCAAAAAGTCCCAAGTTTATAATCCCACCATCTTCAGATTTTGTTTTTAATTCAGGTATCAGAAAGTATTATGCTTGTTAAGAAAACCAGATACTAGGGATCTAAATCTGCACAATAAAAAAATTGTGTTTATCCACAAAGTATGTTCTGAGAGCACAGAGGAGTAAAATACAAAAGGAAGAAATAGAAATGTTTAGGGCTTCATCACACTAAAGCATCTATCCACTTTAAATCTGGTTGCTGCCTCCTGCAGAATTATGGGCTTTATAGTTTAGTGAGACACAGGACCTCTCTGGCTGAACAGTTTAAAGGCCCCTCCGTAAACTGCAAATCTCCGAATTCAGCAAGAGGCAGCAGCCAGTTTTACGTTGGATCCATACTCTAATGCAGTGGTTCTCAACCTGTGTGTCCCCAGATTTTTTGGCCTTCGGCTCCCAGAAATCCTAACAGCTGGTAAACTGCCTGTGATTTCTGGGAGTTGTAGTCCAAAACACCTGGGGACCCACAAGTTGAGAACCACTGCTCAAATGTGATGACAGTTGTGGCTCTTCCTGGATTCTGATCACTGGTAACTCCTGAAAGGAATCTGTTTTCCATGGACTCTGAAGGTTCTGGATTTCTATCAGATAAGGGCAAAGTCTACACTGTTGAATGAATGCAGTCTGATATCACTTTAACTGCAATCGCTCCATCATATGAGAGTTGTAGTTTCTCAAGGTCTTTACCCTGTTATGCCAAATAATACTGGTACTGCAACAAACTACAACTCCCATGATTCCAAAGCATTTAGCCACAGCAATTAAATTGGTGTTGAACTGCATTCATTCGAAAATGTAGAAGCACCCAAGCAATGCATATCTTCTCTGCTGGAATCCTTTTAGATGAACAGATCAGATACTGAGCAAAACGATTTCCAGTATGCAAAACATGTGTGCTGCAACTGAACTATAATGCTTGACCTGACTTGGTGAAAAAATGAAATGTATAATGAGCCTATATTGATATTCTAATAAAGAAGATCTATCAGGCCTGTCACTTTTGCCAAAGCAGAATGGCCAGAATCAAAGAGTGGCCCACTGAGGTTTTTAAACAAAATGGTTTCATAAAATAATGAAAATGAATATACAACTTACCTCCCCAGATAGCTTCAAAAATGTTTTACATTTTCTCTTACATCTCATTTTTCTTTTGAGAAAATGCAATGGCAAAGAGAAAGCCTTGAAGAAACAAACGGAACACCAAAACTCTCCAAGGAATCATTCGCCATGTAAATGGAAAATAATGGTCTCTAAATTGGAAATATCAAAGTTTGGTCATGGGCTTAGAATCATTTTGAAGGGCAACAAGAAAGTCAAAAAGACTACAAAGGAAAAAAGAATGGTTTTCTAAGTGTAGGCAAGTACCAAGATCAATTTCACACAATCCTTTTGAACATATGCTATTGATCTGAATATGTGAAAGACAAGCATAATATGAAATGCTCTAGAATGAGTATTAGGTTTTTATTTGAAGGATAGCTGGAGAGGATGGAAGGGAACAACAATTCCATTGAGAGATAAATATATTCTTTACTTCCATGTCTGTGATCATGCTGATATATTGGCAGAAAGCTTACATATGCAATGTGGGATACAAAATGTGCCTCTGGGTCTGAAATTCACAGTCGTACCACATACATAGTGTTGTTGCGTGCAGAATTCTGCTTTGGCAGACTTCACTTAAAATGCTCTTCAATGTCAGAAGGTGAACTCACACATCTGTAAATTACCAGCAGGATGCCAGCCAAAGCCTGTATCTTTCTCTATGCCATCAATGCTTGAAAATATTTTATATTTCTGTTTATTTCTCCACTGTTATATTTTAATTATAAAAACAGAAACTGATAACTTATTGTAGAGTTCAAATTAGCCACAATGTCAGTGTAAGAGAATAGTGAAACTCATGGACTAGTTTAGTTACTGCTAATCTGGTTTTGGTGTGCATATGTGGGCACATATACACTTATTTATTTATTTACTTGCAGTATTTATATTCTGCCCTTCTCACCCACCCCCCCAAAGGGGACTCAGAGCAGGTCACAGAACACATATACGGCAAACATTCAATGCTTTTATACAAAGAAAAGGCATACAACTGTAAATAGAGAGAGGTGTCTATATAGGCTTTTCCCCCCCATCTTCAGCATATTGGAGGATGTGCTTGGTTCTGGCCACAGGGGGGTGCTGTCACTCCATCTTCCCTGCCAAAGAGCTTTTGTTCATAAACTTCCTCCTTTTTGATTGACTTGCCAGCATTGTCTGGCATTTTTTTATGGCTGGCCCATTTTTTAAAGCAGCAACCATTTATCTACTCACAATGGCTGTTTTCGATCTGCAAGAGCTGGGCTGAATGCCAAGAGCTCACAATGACCTGAACTTTGAACTGCCAACCTTCCAATTGGCAAGATTTACTGCAGCTGGCACTTAAGCTGCTGTGCTAAAGGCCAGCCTTTTTGTTGTTGTTTATTTAAAAATATATGTTGTTACTATTCACAAATTCTGTGTACGCAAGATAGGGTTATACTAGAGGTAAGTGAGGTAATTTATGCAATTCAAAATAAAAGATGTATGAATAAAGAGTATTTGGAGGTCCCAAACAGTGAGGGGCAAGATGTTTTGGGGAAAAACAGATTTACAATATTTTCAAAACGAGACACATCCAGAAATGGTGCTTGAATCTCGAGAGAGATGCAGTGGTTTTCTAGTGCCATTTCCATGCAAGACTCAGGAGGTTATCCTGATGCACTCCCAACTTGAGAAGACTTGACGGAAGTGCCTTTTGAACAGGCAATGTGGCAAGATATGCTGGTGTGTCTATATTCACTCTATATCATTCTGTGTGATATAGATCCATAATTCCCTTAAATGGTGTCCAGTAGCAGATGTAGTATAATGCTTTGGACAAAATACATCAGAACAGTCCAAAGATCAAGACAGAAGGTCAAAAGCCAAAACTGGGGAGAATTCCAAAGTATGAGCTCAGGATCAGCCTGTAAGTCAAGCTAAAAGTCAAATGCCAATTGAAACCAAGTTACAAACACATATTCCAATAAACAATCATTTTTAAAGTCTCAATTATTTCCAAAGTGCACAAACCCTTTTATTGGTCTACCCCAATGAAGACATTATGACTTTTCTGGAATGTGTTGGTTATTTTAAGTAATATAGACAAGGTCTTTAAAAAGTTTATGTGAATATGGACATTAAGTTGGCGTTAGGAATATGTGAAAGTTCCAGTTGTCATCTGTGAATTCTTGGAAGGCTTATAAATTATCTTTGATGCAGCCAGAGCTTAAAATTTGTTTATCGAAAAGTAATTCATTCTGCTATTTACTGCAATCTATAAAGAGAGACTCATTGCTAATATGCACTAAAATGATAAAAGCAAGTAATTTGTTGTTATTTTTGTACTGCTTTCTTGTTCCATTACTTTCCCCAAGGATGGCTAAAAGACGAGCATAAAACGTCTGTGAAATTGCCCATAAAAATGCCATTTCAAAGTAAATACGGGTTCTATCCTACCACCTTTCAAAAGATCACAGATTGCAGTATACAGTATATAGCATATCTTAGTCATATAAGGGGTCCTGGTGGTGCAACAGGTTAAACCATTTAGCTGCTGAACTTGCTGACCGGAAGGTCAGCAGTTCAAATCTGGAGAGCAGGGTGAGCTTTTGCTGTTAGCTCTCGCTGCTAACCTAGCAGTTAAAACACATGCAAATCTGAGTAGATCAACAGGTACCGCCTCTACTGGAAGGTAAATCGAGCTCCATGCAGTCATGCCAGCCACATGACCCAGGAGGTCACTATAGAAAATGCAGACTCTTCAACTTAGAAATGGAGATGAGCACCATCCCCAGAGCTGGAGAATCGAGCACCACGCCACAGAGCTAGAGATGAAAGAAGAAGCCTTTATCTGTGTATCTGTGTTTCATTGTTTTTAGGCACTAAATGTTTGCTTTTGTGTCTGTATCTGCTGGAATCCGTCTGAGTCCCCTAGAGGAGATAGGGAAGAATGCAAATAAATCATTATCATTATTATTATATTATTATTTAAACAACGTATAATGAATTATAATGAAAGTAACTCTTTTTACTCATTCAATTGGTTTTGAAATGTGGCTTCCTTGCACCCTTGCTCCCCACAAAGAAAGTAGTTGTTTGTAACGTTGTGGCTAATCTTTGTCTATATTTCATCCTTAGGACTCTATTCTTGTCTATAAAATCCACCCATCGTTCCTTCCCTTACTTAAAGCTATAATTGTCGGCTGAAGCTTTGAACACCAGCCATTCTTTCTGAGAGGAAAATGCTTTTGCAATAGTATACTGTATGTGTGTCCCTTGCAAATCCATACTATTTATTATATTGTCAGATTCAGGTAATCTCCTACATGCTAGAAGAACTCTGAATATTTAATGGAGGAGCCATTGGGATGACTCACCACTTATCACTAGTAGCCATTGAAGCTAGACATTTTCATTATCTATTATGTTGTTATGATCTCATCATCTTTATTCCAGAATAAGCACTGCATTATCTATATCCGTGAACCATCTCTCTAAACAATGCAGTTGGTGACAAAAATAATCATAAAAATTCTACCTGCAAGAGGCTCCAGACATTTAAATATATGGAACCTGCTAGCATTAATAATAGAGATTTATATCATGCTCCAAGAGGCATGCCCATAAATTTTAATATATCCCAGCTATATACCACATGTAAATCAGCCAGCTTCACCAATTCTTTTTTTAAAATGTATTATTTTCTTCGTCTATAAGAGAAGCATCTAGCAATTTTCTGGAGCTTAGTTTTGAAAACAATAAGAGAAATTATGAACATAAATAGCTAAGAGTGTATTATTCTAAATCCTCAAGGACTCAGTTCTTAGGGGTTGAGGTTTCTATTGATAGCAAATTGTGAAACAGTACTAAAATACATACCACTTACAGTATTTATTGCTTCTATGTAAACTGGAAAATAGATTCATCTTAGAAGATGTACTTGCCAAATAATGCATTAAAAAAATAGTAACACAGCTCATTCAGCTTCAATCTGTATGTAAACTGCTTTAAGACCCTTCTTGGCATTAAAACAAGATTGTAATGTGTTTAAATAAATAAATGGAATTGTATCTCAGCAACCATGTCTATATAGTCCAGGAGCATCTACTACTGTTCAAATAAAAATAGACGTGCAGATAGTTTTGAAGTTTATATATTTATTTTTTAATCCCATATATGACTTGGTAAACATGCTCATTATGTTGCATCAACTCTATAACTGTCACCTTCTAAGATAGTTTGAAGTCTGAAAGAAGACTTCAAAAAATGGATTACACTCCAAAGTTCCCCTACCTGCATATAGAGGTGTCCAGAATGAGTGCATAGTATTTATCATCTACAGGCATGTAGCCGGAGGGGGGGGGCTAAGGGGGCTTCAGCCCCCCCCCCCCGAAATTCTCAGGGTGATCCGCGAGAAGGCCTTACTGGTACATTATTTAAACTGTTATGTGCACTTATATCATGATCTGATCACCATGCTCATTATATCCCACATTAATGGGGTTATTGGGATAACAATACAAAAGGTTTGCTAGGGTAGACCCTCTTCCACCCAGTCTCAGCCCCCCGAACCAAACTCAGCCCCCCCCCCACCGAATCAAAATCCTGGCTACGGCCCTGATCATCTATGAAAATAGCTCATAATCCATCCCAAGCAGCCCAGAAAAATACCATAGTCAATATTGTCTATGATAATTTAATAATTTAATATTGTCTATGATAATTTAATTAAGAGGCGTGGCAGAGCCAATAAAGATACACTTCCATTGTATAGTTTACAGAGTAAGCAATCTATCACCCAACTAAAAAAAATCACTGTTCCCATCTACTCTGACCATTTAGGTTCAAACTGCTGTTGCTAAACAATGAATGCCCACAAAAGTGCACGAAAGAAAGCCCTTGTTGTGCAGCTCTGTGTTTTCTATAATTGCCACCCAGGCCTCAAACTGTTTCCAGGATTTCCTATGTAATCATCTGCACAATTAAACTGTAGTCAGTGTAGATGTGCCAATAGTCTTACAAGATGAACTGAAATGAATTTAAATGATCAGCCTTATCCAGGAAACCCCTAGAGCTGCAAAGTTACAGACTCTCAATGGTTGATAGTACTATTATGTGATTTCAACTCTACTAACACCATGGGTTCAGGGCCCGGAGTGTCAAGCTTCCAGAAGGCCAGATGAAACATAGGTGGGTTGAAGGCAAAATCAATGGCATTTATTCTTCTTGGCCAAAGAGAATGTCAGTGGTCTGATCTCCAAAGAACTGACATAGCACATTTGCAAACATACAGGTTTATATATAGCAGTTTGACAGCTATTAGAGAATATCACACTGACTTCTGATTTGTCCAAAATGTAGCCAGCTAGTATCCACTCCCTGGTTGTTCTGGGGCTCTGTTTCACATAATTGCTGGTTGGCTCGTTTTGGCAGGAGATTTAATAAACTGTTTCTAGATTATTATTCATTTTTGACATTCCCAAGAATAAATCAGATCAAATCAAGAAAAAGAGGAAAAGACCCAGAGGTTCTTGTGTAAGGCCATTGTATGTTTCTCATGTCTCCTTGCGGATTATGTTAACAAAGGTGTTGCCATCCCCTGAGGTCTGAGGTGTGTGTTGTGTCTGTGGAGCATTCCAGGCAGATTTTAATGAAAATAAATCTGAAACTGGGAATTAAATCCACATGGGCTCCAATTCATCTTTATGGGGTCACAGGCTATGGGGTTCATCATTTTGGAGTCCAGTTTTCAACAACAGTACCTGGGACTCTTTTTAATGTGAGAAGCTCAACTTTGATATCAGGTGATTATAAGTTCTGCGTCCTTGAAGGACCAAACAGGGAGAGGGCAAATTGCTTTCCCCATCCCATATCACTGAAATATTCTTAAATTTGAACACTCCTTTCTCCAGGGCAGGGTGAACAATGGTATTAAGGGAACTTGGAGGTGCAATTTCATAGTAATTGCTGGTCATCTTTGAGAATTCTTGGAGAACTTAAGAGGTCCAAGCAACCTGGAAGAAGGTGAATGAGAAATAAGAAGCCATGAGTTAGTACCAACCAGTCAACTCGATGTTAATACCAGAAAATGCTTCAGAATGAATTAATAAAAAGCAGTTTGTCAGCACTTAGAAAGAAACGTTGTGATTACTAAGTGCCAATATGAACTTCTCAAAAACCATTTATAATAGACTGATCTTATCTTTTTTGGTAGAATTAAAAGATTGGAGATAAAAAGGATGTTATGGAGGTCTATATCTTGATTTCAAAAAAGCTTTTGAAAAGATCCACTATGATATTCTTGAAGACAAGCCGGTAAAATGTAGATCCAGAAAGTCCTATTGTGTGGTAGATTTGCAACTGGCTGGTGGACCAAACTCAAAAAGTACTCACTGATGTTTTGTCCTGGGCTCAGTATTCTTCTATATCTTTGATAAATGACTTGGACAATGGAATAGAGAGCACACTTCTCAAATCTGCAGATGACAACCAATTGAATTCAAAATGGTCTTGACAGATTGACTAGCTGGGCCAAAACTAACAAATTGAATTCCAACAAATGTAAGAGGTTGTGACAGCGGTCAGCCTGGACAGCTTCAAGGCAGGATTAGACAGATTCATGGATACCAAGGGAATCAGTAGCTACTGAAATGGACATCCAAGTGCCACCTCTGTGTTGATGGAGGCAGGCAGGATTTCCCCGGGTACTGGTTGTGGGGGGTCGGGAGCAGGTGAGGGTTTTGCCCTCCTTTCTGCTAGAGATCCCTGTGTACAACTAGTGGGCCACTGTGTGACACAGAATGCTGGACTAGATGGGCTGAGGCCCAATTCAGCATGGCTCTTCTTATGTTCTTATGTTCTAAGATACAAAATTAAGGTAGGAAAATAAAAAATGTCCAAGTATTTTCTAAAATGCAGGACTTCAAAACAACTTTTTATATTATCACACAGATACAATTCTGATGGAAATCATTTGCCTGATACAGCTCTTCTCTTCCACTTGGCGATGCCAATTGCATAGGAAACTGCTTTTCTGGCACAGTTTAAGGGATGAAACTTTTCTGTGCCATTATCTTCCAGGAATGCTAATAGTTATGTGTGATTTAAACAGATGAAAAAGCTTACAAAAAGTGGGGGTTTAATAGTTAAGTATCTCTTTATTTTCTTGACATTTTGCCATTATAGCACTTTTTCACACTGTATATTATGTTAGTAATTTTAAAATGCAGATACTTAATTTAAAAAGCTTTACTCTAAATGCTTTGTTCCTTTCTGAAGCAGAGAGCATACTAAATGCACTACAAAAGGAAAAATATCTATAAAGCAGTAAGTTAAAACTGGTGTTTTTTTCTTATATTGCCCTAGAAAACAGCTTATAATGGCCCAAAAGAGTTGGTTGGACTCCAAATTGCAGTTCAAACTTTAAAAAGGTTTTCCAGTATGGGACAAGAAAGGACAGGGGGAGAGAAAAGTGTGCACAGCTTTCATACATAACTTAATAAGGCAAAATTTATGTATCCATAAATGAGTCAGTTTTTTCAGGGAGGGAATTAAATGAATCAAACCAGATAGAGATAAACAAGGAAGATGTTCTCACATGCCTTACTAAACTAAATGTCAACAAATCACCAGGGCCAGATGGCATCCACCCCAGAGTTCTTAAGGAACTCAAGTGTGAAATTGCTGAAATTCTAGCCAAAATATATAACCTTTCTCTAAGATCAGGCACTGTACCCGAGGACTGGAGGGAGGCAAATGTAACTCCGATCTTCAAGAAAGGATCCAGGGGTGATCCAGGAAATTATAGGCCAGTTAGTCTAACCTCAGTTCCAGGCAAAGTGATGGAAACCATTATTAAAGAAAAAATTACTAAGCACATAGAAGAACAGGCATTGCTGAAAGAAAATCAACATGGTTTCTGCAAAGGCAAATCATGTCTTACTAACTTGATAGAATTCTTTGAGGGTGTAAATAAACACATAGATAAAGGGGACCCAGTCGATATTGTTTACCTTGACTTTCAAAAGGCTTTTGACAAAGTCCCTCACCAAAGGCTCCTAAATAAGCTCTTCAGCCATGGAATCAGGGGACAGGTCTTGTCCTGGATTGGAACCTGGCTAAACTGTAGGAAACAAAGGGTGGTAATAAATGGACACTTCTCTGGATGGAAAGAGGTAAGAAGTGGCGTACCCCAAGGTTCAGTTTTAGGACCGTTACTTTTTAATTTATTCATAAATGATCTGGATGTAGAAGTAAATTGTGAGGTAGCAAAGTTTGCAGATGACACTAAACTGTTCAGGGTAGTTAAAAATGAAACTGACTGTAAAGAGCTCCAGAAAGATCTCTCGAAATTGAGTGAATGGGCAACAAAGTAGCAAATGCATTTTAACCTAAACAAGTGTAAAGTCATGCACATCGGGGCAAAGAACCCCAAATACACTTATCAACTGATGGGATCAAAGCTTTTCGAGACAAACCAGGAAAGGGATCTTGGGGTTTTGGTGGACAGCTCAATGAAGATGTCTACCCAGTGAAAAAAGCAAATTCTATGCTTGGCATGATCAGGAAGGGAATCGAAAATAGGTCGGCAAATGTTGTATTACCTCTCTACAAATCTATGGTGAGGCCACATCTGGAGTACTGTGTACAATTCTGGTCACCGCACCTCAAGAAGGATATAACGGAACTGGAAAAGGTACAAAGAAGGGCAACAAAAATGATCCAAGGGATGGAGCAGCTCCCTTATGAAATCAGGTTGCAACGCCTTGGTCTTTTCAGCCTTGAAAGACGGCGTTTAAGAGGTGACTTGATCGAAGTGTATAAAATCATGCATGGGATAGAAAAGGTGAATAAAGAAAAAATATTTTCTCTGTCACACAACACTAGGACTAGGGGGCACTCCCTAAAGCTCCAAGGTAGGAAAGTTAGGACTAATAAAGGGAAATATTTCTTCACCCAGAGGGTCATTGGGTTATGGAACTCACTTCCAGAGGAGGTTGTGACAGCTGTCAGCCTGGACAGCTTCAAGGCAGGATTAGACAGATTCATGGATACCAAGGGAATCAGTAGTTACTGAAATGGACATCCAAGTGCCACCTCTGTGTTGATGGAGGCAGGCAGGATTTTCCCCAGGTACTGGTTATGGGGGGGTCGGGAGCAGGTGAGGGTTTTGCCTTCCTTTCTGCTAGAGATCCCTGTGTACAACTAGTGGGCCACTGTGTGACACAGAATGCTGGACTAGATGGGCTGAGGCCCAATTCAGCATGGCTCTTCTTATGTTCTTATGTTCTTATGACCATAATCAATGAGTCTCCTAAACATTTGTGCCTTATCTTTGAACTGTGCATTTCTAGATAACAGGTCTGCATCAATCAATCCTGTGATCATTCTGAATCAAAAATTCATAACAGAATACAGAACAAATTAAGCAAGCAAATCCAGAAAAACTGGAAACTAGAAATTACTAATCAGGAAGGAAAAAACAGTAAAAATGAAAACACACAGCAATAAACACACAAAGAAAAGAGGAGGCTAGCAAGGAGGGGGAAGCGAGGGGGGTGAGGTGGGAGAGAACACAAGGGTAAGGATAAAAGGGCCAGAGGCGGCGATAGTCCTATTAAGGCCCCATCTTACCATCAAAAGAGGGAAGATTGGGAAGTCCTAACAGGATCGCCAGTGACCGATTGCAGGTGAAAAGAGGGGCCTGCATTCTTCGACATGGCAGCCTGAGGAAAGAGTCCCGACCTGCCAAAGAGATGTCCTTATAGTCCTTCTTAAGCCCAGGATATCTCCCCCGGAGCTCACGCTGCTTATAGCGCGAGCTCCAGAACGTCCTGGATGGGAAAGTCTTCTGAGTCCAGAATTCCATTGCCATGGGCTGCCTCACTGCTAGGAAACTGGTGTAGGGCCTGGTAACTCTATAGGCTCGACCATCTCTGTTTAACTCCATGGTGCCGGCGGAGACATGCCTTTTTTTTCCTTGGCTTCTGGCACTGCCTCTTCCGAG
Organism: Anolis apletophallus; assembly: GCA_030556195.1. Taxonomy (NCBI): domain Eukaryota; kingdom Metazoa; phylum Chordata; class Lepidosauria; order Squamata; family Anolidae; genus Anolis; species Anolis apletophallus. The sequence continues at coordinate 107,740,512 of JARBWK010000007.1, read as the reverse complement.
GGCCTTGCCGCTTCCAGTCTGGATCATTGCTAAGATTAGAGTCCTCCAAGGGCGGGACTTCCTGTCGCGGACTACTTCCAGGTCCTGCCTCCTCTCCAGTCCCAGCCACATGGCTCAGCTGGGCATCCTCAAGGTCGCCTGCCATGTTTGTCCGGCTCTCCTCAACCAGGCTCCCCCAGCTTCTCACAACATGGCGTCGACGAGTGCAGGGGTCCCGGAGGGGCCAGAACGGCCGAGATGTCAAACTCCGCTGGCGGTGAACTGCCTGGCGGCGACAAGCCCCCAACACCCATGACCAGCTCCTCCAAGGAAGGTAAGCAGCTGGTCTGGGGCTCCCCTAGGTCGTCGGGTCCATGCGTCTGGTTCGGTTCTGCCGCGGCTCCCCTGGGCACCTCTGTGTTGCCTTTGGAGGTGGTCAGCTCATCTCTAGCTTCGGGGGTTAGTCTCTTACATTCCAGCTCCAAGTCCCCAGTGGGAAAGTCCCACGATTGATCCCAGTTGAGGCCTGGGTCAATAGAGGGTTCTTGCTGGAGATTGTCCAAGTTGCCGGGTCTAAGGTCCAGGAGTGAGCTCTGTAGGGCCTGTGGGGCAACCTGTAGGGCAGGGATGCCCAGCTTCTCCAGGAGGCCTCCAAATCTGCTCTCAAACTTTCCCACATGGTCCATAAGTTTGTTGTACTCCTCGATCAGCTCCAAAAACATACGGGGGTTGGGCTGATCCAGAGACTGGTCCTGTAGCACTTGTTCCGGTCTCAATGGGGAACTACTCCTTTATATAGTAACAAACACAACTTGGGCAGGGTCACCAACAAGTCTCACAAAACACTAAGGCTGGTGAGGAGTAAGTGTAAAATCACACACTATCAACAGAGCATATACAATAAAGGATATAATTAATTTGCATATACCAGTACAGAGTATATCATTTCATTAGCATTTCATTAGAATAGTATAAAGGCAATAGGAAACATCTCATAAACAGTGATGCACTCAAAGGTATAGTATCCAAAGCAAGGTAGGTGTATCAGAGGGATTGAAAATAATATTATAAGTCTATACATACATAGTAGTAGAAAATGGCATTGGTCTCAATGAGAAATCAAAAGTACATCACCATATGTAATAGCAGAAAGTTGCATATCATCTCATACATTCAACAGTACAATCATGATTCCCATGCTAGGAGACGCCTAATACATATGAATATAACCAAATGATGCTCCAATGAGCTGCTTAAATAAGCCCAAAAAGTCAAACGCCAGTTGTATAAATCAAAATGTATTGCACTCACAGGTCCATAATCTCCAGAAGTAAATACAGGTATCGTATCTGTTGCAAATAATAATGATAGTGAGGCATCCACGGAGAGCCGGTGAGTATCGTCCCAGGAAGGGCTCCTCCGTCGTCAGGGAAATCCCTGTCTTGCTGCAGGAAGTCATAAAGCTGTACTATATCGGCCCAATCTAAAGGTGATCCAAGGCTAATAGTTATAGGCTCCCAGTAAGTGTATCCAGGAGGACAGCAATGTGTAAACAATAATAGTAAATCGATGCTCCTTCGTGGGTTCGGGGGATCCCGTGTCACTGGGCAAGCCGTAAACAAGAATGCTAGCCGCGGGGCGTTCAATCAGGAACGAAAAAAAGCCGCGAAAACCGGGCGCCGTTTGAATTGAAGCAGCAATAGCGGATGCCAATGGGAAAGGCTGGTAAGGACCGGGTGCAGATGGAAAAGCAAAAGCTGCGCTGGGAATCCAAGGGTTGGGGGAAGCCCCCGTGTCCCAGTAGGATGAGCAGCCTACGGCGGTACGAATGCCCAAGCCAGCTGTGTCACTGTTTCGCCCCCTAGGGCTTCATCAGGGTAATTCCCAGGTGCATATAGGCGTCCAAATGATCTGTAGTATTATAAGAACAGTAAAATGCAGGGGTTCAATCAAAAGCAAAGACCAGCATAGTGGTACCCTGATGAAGCCCTAGGGGGCGAAATGGTGACACAGTTGGCATGGGCATTCTACTCCTTTGGTCAACCGAGGCCTTGGGAGACTATGATTATGGAGATCAGGTTTTGAATCCTCAGCCATGGAAAGCTACTGGGTGACCTTGGGCAAGTCACACACTCTGATTCATAAAACCCTATGATAGATTCATTTTAGCATCCTCATAAGTTCAAAATGACAGGAAGGCACACAGCAACAATAACACGAGACCTATCTTCAGATATATTCAGTAACTACAGAATTGCACATATCACTCCTTTTTCACAGAGAAAATTTGATCCACAGCCTAGCACTGCAGTATTCCAACTGGCAGGCACACATACTCACAGTGTCCGCTCTCTCTCATTACCTGGAACTGCCGCGAGTCTTCTTTTGTATATGGAGTATTCTCCATTACTATGTATTGGCACCAGTATTGCAGTTGATGACCCCAACTGGCAAGAACACACTCAAGTAAATTAACACCACACAGATCAAACTCATCAATGTTTCAGTCCATCCACTACTTGGGTCAAAATAATGGGTCATATAGTGATATGATTCCATATATCTTTCTGTTTAATTGCTATTAAAAATTTAAAAATTAATTTCTAGGGGGCCAGTGCGCAAATTTCTTTCTGGAAAAGGGGCGGTAGGCCAAAAAAGTTTTAGAACCACTGGCCTAGCACAAACATGCTAAATTACTCCTGTTTACTAACTGCACTCCACTTACAGAATCCATGGCCCTTAGTGTTTTGTTGCAACAGTGCTGCTATGTAATAAATGCAGCACAAAGATGGGGGAAAGGATTCTGTTCACCAAAGAACCCACTCTGTTACTCAGTATGTAATAGTAATGTTTACATGCCAACTTGGAAACAATCACAAAGCTATAGTCTGATTATGTTTAAGGGGAGAAAGTGCTCAGCTACATTATTGATTTCGAATAAAATTATGACGAACACTCCAGAACAGCAGAATGGGGTTGAGGAAAGGCAGGCACTATTTTATGTACAATATAATTATGTATGATATGCATATCTCAATTATAAACATGTATTATGCTTGTACTAATAGCTGCAATGCTTGCTATTTACATGGCTGGTACTATCATTAGGGAGATTGAGGCAAATGCCTTAAGTGATTGACCCTAGGGCACTAGTGGTAGCCTCTCAGCCATTATTTAGGGATGTAATTCTTTGCTAATTTTATTCTCAAAGGAAACAATGAGTAATTTGGGGGAGGAGGGAGATCTTGCTGCAAAAAAGCTTTGAAAACTGTGCAGTTTTCAGACTCAACTCACAAACTGATACTTACCTTGTTCAAAAGCTACATCATAATCCCTTATACTCTTCCTACTCTACTTTTCTACCTATTTGCCAACCATTTCCATCTTCCTGTTTGCTAACATATACTGCATATACTTGATTATAAACTGACTCGAATATAAACCGAGGCACCTAATTTTACCACAAAATGCTGGGAAAACTTATTGACTCGAGTATAAACCGAGAGTGGAAAATGCAGCAGCTCCTGGTAAATTTCAAAATAAAAATATATACCAATAAAATTACATTAACTGAGCCATCAGTAGGTTAAGTGTTTTTGAAAAATTACATAAAATTGTAATTTAAGGTAAGACTGTCCAACTCCGATTAAATAATTTATTGTAACTATACATTTTGGGGAAAATGCTGTGTATGTATGAATAAGAAAAAGTAGGAAAGACAGGCGCTGAGAGAGAAGGAGAGGAAGGTGTACTCTGTTCAAGAGAGGAGGAGAGGAAGGAGATCTGGGTTGCTGTGCAGAGAGGTGAGGGTCCTGGCAGGAAGGTGTGGAGTTGAAAGAAACCCTTCCCACCAAGACCCTCACCCTAGTATAAGCTGAGGGCAGCTTTTTCAGCCTAAAAAAGGCTGAAAACTAGGCTAATACTCGAGTATATACAGTACATTAGGGCTGCAGGTCATGCTTGCATGTCTTCTGTGACTTAAAGGAATCCTGATATTTTATGGCCCTCAGTAAATGTTAAGCTGTAACTATTGTCAGGAACTCCAATTCGACCAGAAAAGACACGCCAAAAGTCCTCCGTCTTCCAATGGTGATTTATTGTAGTACAGCAAACTTGTAAAGCTAAGACACCTGAGCCCCTCCACCACAATCCTTAAATACCAACCCCCCTCCCTATGCAACATCCTGTAAAGATTACATCAGCCACCCTGACTCAGCATACCCAGTAGTCCTTTTCCCACCCAGAGTCCTCTTGGATATTACTTCATATCCTCCTGGTAACTGGAGCAAAGTTCACAACCCCATTGTGATCCTCAGCAGAGAAGTGGAGCAAAGTTCATGGCTGCAGTCTTATCCTTCTGGCTCAGCTGAACATCATCCCACTCATGGCAGAGTGGAATCTACTCTGGCCCAAGGCATAGAGATTCCATTCCTGACATTATGCCTCCTTCGTCCCCCCCCCCTGGGGAAACAAAGCACTGGTCAAGGTCGTGGTACAAGGGGATTCACATACCGTTTCAATAAGTTACAGTGGAATACAGGATGAATCTTTCCCATAATCTTTGGTAAAGCCAACCGATAAGAAACCTCATTCACACACTCATTCACCCGGAACGGCCCTATAAACTTTGGACCCAACTTTACGAGAGGGTAACCCCAGCTTTAAATTTTGGGTGGACAACCATACTAGATCGCCCACCTTATACGCCTCTCCTTCCTGTCGCTTCCTATCTCCGAAACGCTTGTATGTACTTTGAGCCTTCCGCAAAGACTCCGTCACTCTCCTCCACTCCTCCTGAGCTCTGTTCCTCCACTCCCCTGAATCTTTCACGAAAGCACCTAGTCCAACCGGCAACGGGACTATCTCCTGCCCATACACCACGGAGAACGGAGTCTTCCCTGTGGAGGAATGCACAGAGCCATTATACGCCACTTCCGCATATGGCAAAAGATCCGCCCAGTCACTCTGCTGCTCATTCACAAAGATCCGCAAGTAGCTAGCTAATGATTTTTGCGTTCTCTCAACGCCTCCATTACAACATGGATGATAAGAGGTGGTCAACTTCCGGTCTGCCCCCAACGTCTCTAAAAACCTTTCCCAAAACTTGGCAGTAAACTGCACCCCTCTATCACTGAGCACCTGCTCGGGACATCAATGTAATCGATATACATGTTGCACATATAGCCTGGCTAACTTTTCCGCAGACGGCAATCCTGTTAAAGGAACAAAATGAGCCTGCTTCGAAAACATGTCCAGGATCGTCCAAATATATTTGTATCTCCTACTAGAGGGCAACTCCCCCACAAAATCAGTGCTTACATGGGTCCACGGTCTAACAGGAGCGGCTACTACTTGAATTAATCCTGGAGGCTTAGCAGTAGACAACTTCCCCCTAGCACAAGCCTCACAGCGGTTAATATAATCTTTCACCAACAACCTCATTCCTGGCCACCAATATCTACTCCTAATCGCCAAGAAGGTCTTGGTGAATCCCCAATGCCCTGCAGACTTATGATCGTGAAACAACTTCATTATCTTATTCCTCAGTACTGCCGGTACATACAACTTATCCCGCACTAGCCACAACCCCTTGGCTTTCTTGCACTCAATCTCATGGGACTTTAACCACTCATCCCACACCACATTGTCTTTGCCTCTGATATGCCTCAGCACAAAATTAAATCGAGCCAAGTACTGAGCCCATCTCAACAACTTCGGTGACAACTTTTGGGGTTCCCTCAAGAACTGCAAGTTCCGGTGGTCCGTCAACACCTCAAAGGGATGAACAGCACCCTCCAAAAACTGCCGCCACGTCTGCAGAGCATATCTAATGGCAAACGCCTCTTTCTCCCATATGGGCCAATTCCGCTGCTGTTCATTAAACTTTTTAGAAAAAAATGCACAGGGCTTCAGCACCCCACCTTCATCTTTCTGCAATAATAATAATAATAATAATAACTTTATTTCTTGTGAGTCGCCCTCCACCATTGGTGCTCCGGGCGACTTACATCATTTAAGAAAAAACAAAACACAGGTACATCAATTAAAAACACAGGTACAGAGAACCATAGAGGGCCCAGCCTCCAGGTTATCTAGTCAATCCCCAAACGCCTGGCGGAAGAGCCAGGTTTTCAAGTCGGACAGGAATCTGGCTGGGGCCGATGTGGCCCTGAGAGCAGGCGGAAGTGTGTTCCAGATCACAGGGGCCACCACAGAGAAGGCTCTCCGTCGGGTCTTTGTCAGCCGGGCCTCTCTCACCCCTGGGATGGCTATACGGTCACCATTTATTGCACGCGCTGGTCTTTCACTGCGTTGGTCTGTCAGCCGATCGCCCAGATAGGCTGGTCCGGTTCTTTGCCGTGCTTTGAAGGTTAGCGCCATGAGTTTATAGATCACTCTGAACTCTGTAGGCAGCCAATGAAGAACTTTTAGGATTGGTGAGATATGGTTCCTAGCCGATACCCCGGAAATGAGTCTGGCCGCTGCATTCTGGACAAGTCTCAACCTCCGAGTCGTGGACGGCGGTAGACCCGCATACAGGGCATTGCAATAGTCGAGTTGAGAGACCACGGTGGCATGTATCACAGTCTTCAACGCCTCTGATGGTAGGTAGGGGGCCAGGGGGCCCCTCCATACGCCCAAGCAGAGGCGTCACTTTGCACTACAAAAGGTTTGGCGGGGTCCGGATGTCTCAATAAAGGCCCTCCAGTAAACGCCTTCTTCAGTAACTCAAAAGCCTTCTGGCACCCTGGTGTCCAACTCAACTTAGCCCCAGGTGCCTTCACCTTCTTACCCTCTCCCATACCTTTTGTCTTTAACAACTCGGTAAGGGGCAATACGATCGTTGCGAACCCTGAAATGAACGATCTATAAAAATTGGCCAGACCCAAAAACGCCTGCAATTGCCTCCTGGTTCGAGGAGCTTCCCAAGCTAATACGTCTGCCACCTTGGCCGGGTCCATACTCACCCCCTCTCTATTAATCCTATATCCCAGGAAGTCAATCTCATTTCTCATAAATTTGCATTTGCTCAGTTTCACATACAGCCTTGCCTCCTTCAATCTTTCTAACACTTCCCGGACCAACCGCACATGCGCCTCCTTGGTTTGCGAAATCACAACTATATCATCTAAATATACATATACCCCCCTTATACAAAGGGGTGCAGCACCTCATTTATCAGCTGCATGAAAATGCCGGGCGCCAGATAATCCGAAGGGCATGACTAACCACTCGAATAATCCGAGTGGGCACGAGAAAGCTGTCTTCCACCTATCCGTTTCCTTCACCCGAACCATATGGAAGGCATTTATAATGTCCAATTTAGTAAAGTACTTTCCCTTTCCCATCTGTCCCAATAGATCCTTAATCAGAGGCAAGGGATAACAATTGATCGTGCTGATGGCATTTAACCCTCGGTAATCAATACACAGTCTTAATTTGCCATCCTTCTTTTCCCTAAACAGGACTGGAGCGGCTATAGGGGACTCAGACCTTTGGATAAATCCCTTCCTCAAATAGTCATCGATTTGTTCTCTTAACGCTAGCTTCTCTTTCTCTGTCATAGGGTATATTTTGGGCTTGGGCAATACAGCTCCTTCCTTTAATTCCACCTTACATTGTACCCTCCTGACTGGGGGAAGACTATCTGCTAATACCGGATTAAATACATCCCTTAAATCAGCATACTCTTCCGGAATCAGCGGCTCTTCCTTTTCCCCTTCCCCCTCAGTCATGCTCACATTCACATCCAAGTCCGGCCGACACTTTAGAGTACCTGCTTTCCAGTCAATAATTGGGTCGGCCTGCTGTAACCATGGCAATCCTAAAATTATCTCATGTTCCTTAATTGGGGCCACTACACAATCCAGTGTTCCCTCCCAATTGTCAACCTTACCCTTTAAACATTTGGTCCCTAAGGGAAAAGGGCCCCCCCCCACAAAAGTACCATCTAATTGAGCAAAATGCACCGGAATCGGTAACTCCTGAGTTTCACATTCTAGATTCTTAACTAATGTGGGACATATAATATTTTCAGAACACCAACAGTCAATTAATGCTTGACGTAATTGGTATTGTCCCCTCTTCTCTAACTCAATATCACACATAATACTTGGGGCTTTCTCGCTCACCCCTTCCTTCTCCTCGACCTTCTCTCCTAAAGCCCCTCTAGCCACCGCCACAGGTCTGCCATCAGGGCCTCTTCTTTGTGGACACTGAATTGCGAAATGTCCAGACTGAGAACAAATGTAGCACAAGCCTTTCCCTTTTAACTTGCCACCAGTTCCCGTTCCTCTCAGTTGGCTCTCACTCCCAGCCGGCCGCCTCAGCGTAGGCCGTGGTTTCCGCAAAGGCAAAGTAGACTTCCGTCGCTGGACCTGAGCCAGGATTCCTTCGACAGCACCAGCCAACTGAATCCATCCATCAACATTAACTGGGTCTCCACGATGCAAACACCATTCCAGTAGTTCACGCCGCAATCCCTCTTTGAACAGTTCCAAAAGAGTTGCCTGTGACCATTCCACCACCTTCCCCGCCAGGCACATGAACTCCTCCGCATACTCCGTCACCGACTTGCTGCCTTGCTTCAAGCACCTCAACGCTTCCTTCGCCTTTACTCTTTCCAACGGATCACGGAAACGAGTTCTCACCGCTCGAAGGAATTCTCGTAGATCACCCAAACACGGATCTCGTCGGTCATGGCACTGGACGTACCAGTCCGCCGCTCTTCCCTTTAACACCGCACCAACAGCTCGCACCCTGCTGCCTTCACTGGGGTACAGGTGGCGTAGTCCTCCATATGGTCCCCCACAGCCGCCACAAAGAAGGCCACTTTGCAAGCCTCGCCATCGAATTCCACCCGAAGTGGTTCTTTCCGGGGCCGCTCTCTCACCATACAAGGGTCTTCTTTCCGCACCAGCTGGGGCTGGGACAGGAACATGACCACTTCCGCCATTCCTCCTCAGCAACTGAATACCTCGGCCTAGCCCTGCAGCTTTGGGTTGGACTGGAATCCCCTCACTCGTCACTTTAGGCCGGGTTCCTCCAACCGCTCCCTTCGGGCCTCTAGTCCGGGCGTCCACCCCCCACACTCCCGCAAGAGATCTAGGGCGGGTTTCAACCTCTCCTCGTCCATCCAAGAATAGCGGGTAAAATCACCTCCGCCGACCGGGCCCCACATGGAGTCTTGGCTAGGGTTCTTCGCCAACTGCTGTGACACCCTCTGGAGCGTCTTCTCCATAGCCTCCATTTGGGCCTTCAACACCTCCACTTCCGTGGGAGAGCATGGCTCCGTGGTCTCACTCCCATACGCCGCATCTCTAGACTTACTGCGCACCGCTGCCGCTGCAGCCGAGAGCCCCGCTCCACCGACACGCTGGGATGGGAACATCCAACTTCCATCTCCAGCACCAAAATGGAGAGTATTTCTTTCCGGAACGGAGCCGCCCCATGCCATCGCTGGGTCTCCGCAGAAATCACTTCTCTCTGGAAAGGAGCCGCCCCATGCCCCTGTTGGGTCTCCAATCCGATCAGGGAGGCCAACCTCATCCATGGTATTCCACTCCCTATCCTGGGCCTGCTGGGCTGCATCCGTAGTGAAATCCCAGCTCTCCAGGTATTCTTCCGCTTCATGCAAAAACCTCTCCATCGCCTGGGAAAGTTTCAGGGGTCTTACCTTCTGTCAGGAACTCCAATTCGACCAGAAAAGACACGCCAAAAGTCCTCCGTCTTCCAATCGTGATTTATTGTAGTACAGCAAACTTGTAAAGCTAAGACACCTGAGCCCCTCCACCACAATCCTTAAATACCAACCCCCTCCCTATGCAACATCCTGTAAAGATTACATCAGCCACCCTGACTCAGCATACCCAGTAGTCCTTTTCCCACCCAGAGTCCTCTTGGATATTACTTCATATCCTCCTGGTAACTGGAGCAAAGTTCACAACCCCATTGTGATCCTCAGCAGAGAAGTGGAGCAAAGTTCATGGCTGCAGTCCTATCCTTCTGGCTCAGCTGAACATCATCCCACTCATGGCAGAGTGGAATCTACTCTGGCCCAAGGCATAGAGATTCCATTCCTGACAACTATAAGAACAACTCTAAAGAAATGAAACATGTTTCCAGTTGTCCATGTGCCTCCAGCTTTATTTCTTTGGGACAAAAAAAATGCAAAGCAATTATGCAGAAGGGAAAGCGGAGATGCTTCCATCCAGAGAAACTACCTTTCCACTTGGCTGAGAAGTTATACAAAAGCAAGACAAAATCTGGAAAATCAATATCAGGCTCTATGCACAGCACCGCTTTTTAATTTGGGTACACACACTTGGTAATTGCTGTGCCTCACTTTAAATGCCTGATGGCAGCCCACTTCACAGTTGCTGATGCCACAGCTTAGTCTTGTGGCATACAAGGTGAGAGGAATATGATGTACAAATGAAAGTTCAATTTAAGTACATACATCATTCTGCAGCTTTTACTACCACAGAAGAATCAATAAAGCATGACTCAGGAAGAGACAAAAAGGAGGAAGCAAGAACAAAATGTGTGTGAAAGATTAAAGATGCTGCAGAGAAAAGCAAAGAAAAATTATACATTCTCACCCATCTAGAGAAAGCATATTTTATTTGTATGTCTCCCTGAGACAGGTCATAATTGTTTGGCAATGTTTGACATGTGCCTACAGGCTTCAAGCTCCAGTTCAAACCGGATTTAATTTTAACACAGAAGCACTGAGGCAATGATCAGCTACACCAAGTATAATTCACCTTTTATAAAATGCAAATACTAGAAAGTTGATTCAATATGACGGGTGATTGCTTATAGTCTCACTCTGCCAGGTACATCTGATACATGTGTAAATATTTTCTTTAACTTTTGGTGTTATTCTACTGGGTGCTACATGGCTGAAAAATTCTAATCATAAAATATATCCAACACAACTTCTGATATAGCAAGTTTATTTATTTGTTGACCTCTGCTTTGTGGGTATTTCCAGTTTGGAGCCATATAAATTTAATATTTATCTTTAAATAGGACATTCAGGATATTGGAAGAGGTGGAGGAGGAAGAACATGACTGGTTTTGTATTTTAATATAAATAACACTAATACTACAACTTTAACTTTCATGGAGCAAAATCAATCTGATGCTTGATTGACAGGAGCCATATTTTTGAAGTCCTATCTCCTTCCCTTACACTGTCAACCTCCTCAGACAGTGAAAGAATTCCCGCCCCTTTAAGCTGGGAACCCACCGGGTCCAGTCATATGATGCATTACTACAACAAAACAGATGGAGATTGTAGATATAGCATTTTGAAGCAGGCTTTCCACACAGTTAAATCGATACAATGACATCATTTGGAATCGCTATTGGGGGGGACGGGACATGGGTAATGGGTGATGAACATCTAAGGAATATATAAAGTGACATTTAAGGCAAAATGAATTTTGGAATAATGTATAACAAGACAAGACTTGTATAGCAGAAGTTTGTTAATTGAATGGATTTATTGATAAAAAATACTTTAAAAATAATGTATAATCACTTCAGATAGGGCTCCATGCTTAAGAGGGCAATGAAGTGGAGAATGCCACCATGATGGCAACACGGGAAGTTTCCCATGTTGCCTTGGAGCAATGAGGGGAAGCCAGATGGTCAATGCTTTGTTCTTAGGTATCACCCTATGGGTAAGCTAGGGGTTTGCGTGTGTGTGTTTGTCAGAAGCAACTTGTGAAACTGCAAGTCACTTCTGGGGATGCCCAAATTACTGATTATTTACCACCCTATGGAAGTCCCTGCATGAGAAGCTAGAGCTCGACAAATGGGAGCTTATCCCACTCCCTGGGTTCGAACCACCAACCTAGAGGACGACCAGTCCTGCCAGCACAAGGGTTTAATCCATTGTGCCACTAGGGGCTCTGGTAAACCGGGTGATGTGGGGCAATGGATTCCCATTTTCGGAAAGAGCTTAAACTTGAACAGCAAATGCATGCAAGAAGTAATATCCCTCATACAGCCCCTTCAGAGTTTCAGTGTTGAAGTTTTCATTACAGGTTTCTTTGCTTGCAACATTCATTACTACTTTTAACAGCATTTTCTGCTCAGCAAAAGGGAGGATATGTCTGCCCATTTGGAACTGGATGCCTTAATCCTGTCCTTCTGAACCATGGTTTCTGTGTAATTTCCAGACTTCTTCTGCAAGTTCAGCCTCCAGTGATCTAAGCCAAAGGAAGAGAACCTATGGCTCCCCAAATTTTGAGGCTATAATTTTGGGGCTTCATCAGTTGCCAATTTAATAGTAAATTCCTTATACATAGTAGAGGTTTGGGTACAGTTTGTGTGAATTGGATCAAGCAATATGATCACAGCTGCAACAATTCCTCTTAGTGTATTTATTTGACACTAGCATGAGATAATGCTTGTGGTGACCCATGACACAGAGGAGAACAATGCTAGAAAAGCTATGGAAAGGGTATGGACCAGGCATGACTCTTGGTCTGTTTATTGAAGACTTCCACCCAAGCTACCTGTTAGATCTCCTGTCTCCATGTGTGGCTTACTAATACACAGAGGTAGTCTTCAAATACTGCATCTTACCTTTGGATAGCCATTAGAAATGACAAATAACTACCAAAGAAAGAACCTTTTTGACAATGATGCTTTAATGGTAAAATATTATCAGCAGGAAGTTCTATATACTGTTTAACTGGCTGTCCTGATGCAAATGGAGATCTTTTAATTTTACCAGGTATATTATGAATGATGATGTTTGTTTAATTGATTGGTTGATTGATTTACTTCCTACCTTTCTTCCAAATCTATGGCTCAAAGACTTTCATAACAGAGAAAGAGACACAGTTCAGCAGGGGAAAACACATGATTAAAACAATAAAAAATATTACTAGAAGATCCTATAACCCTGGATCTGTTCCCAGATTATCTGCTTATTGCAGATTATATGGCAGTGTAGACTCATATAATCCAGTTCAAAGCAGTTAATCTGGGATCAGATCCTGGGATATATGGCAGTGAAGAAGGGGCCTTATTCTCCCACTCGCCTTACTACTATAAGAATTCCCTCTGAACCCAGTTAAACCAGATTTCAGTATCATCCCTACTAATTGAAATGTCCCTTTGCTTTGGCCCTATGAGAGCGAGCACCATTACAATGTTGTGTAGCCTCTGTCATTATGCTCAAAGCAAAACCCTTATTTCAAGGAACAAGGGACTCAATAGATAAGTCTAAATCCATTAACCTTAAATCTTGGAACTTTTACTTTCTCTAATCCATCTTTTTCTCCTAGAGTATGACTATCATTCTATAAAATAAATTGTCTTGACAATTCCTTTATTTGTGCCACTTGAGGATAAATAAAAAAGTAAGTCATAGTGCAAGGATGGTTTATGACATCTATAAAGGATTTACTTAAATTGTGCTTCTTACTATGGATATTCAGATACATATCCAATATTTTATGGCACAAACACCAAAGATGTCTGCATAATAGTTTTAAAAAGGTAAATTTATAATTGATACTAGATTGTGGAAGTGATGAGGCATAGAAATATTTGTATAATGGATGTGGGCTATATATAATATGAGGAAAGTTTCTACGAAAAGCAGATGGAATTTGAATAGTGATTTAGTGCGAAGTCTGTATGCCGCAGATAGTAACTGCCTTTCTGCATTAAAAATGATAAAACTCACTATTATAATGGGAGAAATGCATGGTAGCTCTGCCAAGCTGATAGTCTTAGGGGGATACAAACCACTTTGTAAAACTATCTCTTCCTGCATACAAGAACAAATGTATATACAATAGACCAAAATACGCATTTCAAATGATCTTAATTAAAGCAAGCAATGTTCCCAAGAGAGAAGATAGATACCGCCTGCAACATCTGGCAGAGAAGTCCAAACATAGCAGTTTCATTGTTTGGCATGCATGGAATGATTCAGTTTCTACCTCTATTAGCATTAAATCATTCTTGATTTGATGTGATGCAAAACATGCTGACTGGCACTAAAACTTATACTAAGGCTTACAAAGTGCTTGAAACTAACTCGCTATAGCTATCCAGCTATTTGTAATCACTAAATTACATTGTGAATGAAACTTATAAATGATAAGTTAGGTTGCACTCCTTTTGTAGTGCAACCTAACTTCTAATTACTTTTATAGTTATGGGATGTGGGGTCATTAAATTATTCAGGAATATTACAATACATACAATATATTTTTAGTGCATTTTTAATTCATTTTGGCTCTGTGGTTGTTTTACAAGTTAGAGGCATACCAAATATTTTCCTTACCTTCTTGTGTCCTTATCTCCAGGATTTTTGTTTGTTTTTATGTGTCTTGAAGCTAATCCTGACTTTTGTTGATTGTTGTTGCTTATTCATTCAGTCACTTCCGACTCTTCGTGGCCTCATGGACCAGCCCATGCCAGAGCTCCCTGTTGGCCATGGCCACCCTCAACTCCTTCTAAGTCAAGCCAGTCACTACAAGGATGCCATCCATCCATCTTGCCCTTGGTCGGCCCTTCTTCCTTTTTCCTTCCATTTTCCCCAGCATCATTGTCTTCTTCAAGTTTTCCTGTCTTCTCATTATGTGGCCAAAGTACTTCATCTTTGCCTCTAATATCCTTCCCTCTAGTGAGCAGTCAGGCTTTTTTTCCTGGAGTATGGACTGGTTTGATCTTCTTGCAGTCCAAGGCACTCTCAGAATTTTCCTTCAGTACCACAGTTCAAAAGCGTCTATCTTCCTACACTCAGCCTTCCTTATGATCCAACTCTCACATCCATAGGTTGCTATGGGGAATACCATTGCTTTAACTATGCAGATCTTCATTGCCAGTGTGATGTCTCTATTCTTCACTACTTTATTGGTCATTGCTCTCCTCCCAAGAAGGAAACGTCTTATGATTTCCTGACTGCAATCTTATGTGTCTGCATTAATCTTCACACCTAGAAATACAAAGTCTGTCACTGCCTCCATGTTTTCTCCCTCTATTTGCCAGTTATCAATCAGTCTCATTGCCATAATCTAGGGGTTTTTTTTATGTTTAACTGCAACCCAGCTTTTGCACTGTCTTCTTTCACCTTGGTTATAAGACTCCTCAACTCCTCCTCGCTTTCAGCCATCAAAGTGGTATCATCTGCATATCTAAGGTTGTTAATGTTTCTTCCAGCAAATTTAACTCCGGCCTTGGATTCATCTAGCCCCACACATTGCATGATGTGTTCTGTATACAAGTTGAATAGGTCAAGTGAGAGTAGATAGCCCTGCTGTACTCTTTTTCCAATCTTGAACCAGTCTGTTGTTCCATGGTCTGTTCTTACTGTTGCTACTTGGTTGAGCAAGATTTAATCAGGGGATTTTTGCTGTTGCCTTCTTCTTAGGCTGACAGACTGCGATGTGCCCAAGGTCACCCAATGAGTTTCCATGGCTGATTATTGATTAAAATTCTGATCTCTTGGAGTCTTGGAAAGATCTGCATTGTAGAATTGAGGCAGTTCGATGCCACTTTAACTGCCATGGCTCAATGCTATGGAATTGTCATGCATCATGTCTCACAGTTGATGGTGGTTGGTGATGGCAAACCCTAGCCGTTGGTGATGGAAGGGTTAATGTAAATCTTAGTTCTATAGGGCTGAGTAATTTGTAAGGAACAGTTTACAGGTAAAAGCAATTAAGGGTGGAGGCATGCAGGGGATAGGTTACAGCTGGGTGTTACTGGATTTAAGGAACTAACCTTGGGGCTGATATTTGGGAGAAAAGTATTGTCTTATTTTGGTGGTAGATGCTGCTGGTTTTCCCCTAGGTTTGTTGGATTTTTGGTATCCTGACCTGTCTCCTCTAATCTTGGACCCTTGAAGCTCTGGACTGGCTTTTGACTACGGTATAGACTCTTGATCCCTGGACTTCGCTCACTGAACTCTTGGCATTTGACCACTAGACTGGACCCTTTGACTACAGTGTAGCGTTTGCTATCAGTTTTTGTTTTTGTGTGGCTGAGTGCTATCTTTATGTTTTCTATTTTGGACTATTAAAACAGCCAGAAAGTAAGTGCTGTTTTAATTAAATTGTTTTATACAAATTGGGTTTTTGTTTGGCTCATCTCTGCTGGAATAACAGCAGAGCCCTGGCATTGTGACAGGAATCCTAGAACTTGTAGTTTGGTTAAGCACCAACACTCTTTGGCAGAGATTCCACAGCGTTCAGCAATAACTGTGAGTCCACAGATGTGGCAGTTGGGATGAGGTACGGCCTTTTGCCAACTGCTTGAACTAGGAGATAAGATATGCACAATACTTTAATTGAAAGGATCACACCAGTAATATAATTGGTCCACCATCCTCTCCTTGTGCTCCCCACACCTTTTCTTAACCTTCTTCATTGGATATCACTTTTGCTCTGCTGGTAGAAAAATAATTAATCTTCAATAATTAATTATATTTTAATTTTGTTTTTTAAAAGAACATGCAAGCTAGTACTGTGTAGCACTAGACTAGGATTCTGAGAGTCCAGCTATAGAAACCCATTAGGTGACCTTGGGCAAGTCACACTGTAGCAGCAAATCTGGAGTCCCAAAACTCCCTAGGTGTTACATTTTTGCTCACAGGTTGCGTGGACGCGCGAGCACAGGAACAAGAGAAAACGTAACAACCGTACTGTAATGCAATGAAGCCAAAGTTTATTTGCACACGTCAGCTGACGGGACCTGCCCACAGAACTAGCTGCCTCAGGGCAAGAGCCCTCAACATTCTCTTACTTTCCCTTATATACATGCTATGGCGGCAGGTCCCGTCTCCTCCTTTCTTCATCATTTTCATTGGTTCACATCATCAACACATTTTTATTATCCAATTAAACAACACATTATTTGGCATCATATCCTAGTAGCATTTTCATTTGTTAAACAGCACTACGCAGTAGTAATTCTTCATTCCCACAGTATGTTATCTGCCAGATGGGCACCATGTACTTGATTCGCAACATTTCTAAGCCGTCCCTCTATGCCAGCAAGGAGAAACGGTTTCATTTACCCATGCGCAGTTCCTACAAATCAGCTACAATGTAAACAAACGCACGTTAGAGCTAGCTAGGCCAATCACGGCCGGTGTTATCAGGAAAGGCACATGATGTACCCTAACAAATCACAGCTTGTGCCTGACCCACCAATCAAAGTGCATTATTCTCGTAATGGCATTTAGCATGATTTTTGGCAAGCTATCTCGCTATACTAAGTCCTGTGCTTGTGCATCACTCTCTCCTGACTGTACTTCTGCTAAAGGTGCCAATTCTGCTTTATTCCTTCCTTTTTTTCTTGTAACTGTTTCTGGCCAATAAAACAGTTACATAGCTTGCATTTCCACTCAAGGTGCAGCCCAATTCACCTGCCAATCCCGTTTGACACCTGGTTTCGCACTTTTGACTGCTTTTGCTGATCTCCTCACTGCAAATGCACAGCACCTCAAAATTAATGGTAAACAGCATAACATTATTATTACAGAACATATTATCACCAGTATGAACATTACAGTTGACCTGATCCACCCTCTGTTTGCAGCCAACTTGGAGACTCCAGATGTCTTCTGGAGCCTCATAACTCTTTTGTACTTGTTTTGCAACCTGCTGAATTTTAACCATGTCAGTCTCAATCTCTCCAGTCATGTTAATATAATGGCAGCACGTAGTATTCAGCCACACACAGAGGCCTCCTTGCTTAGATAACAGGTAATCCAGTGCAATTTTCTGCTGGATTGCCATCCCAGCCAGGGAATCAACTTCAATTTGCAAAGCAGCCATCCCCTCGGCTGTTTCATTAGCCAACATTTCCAATCCATATGAAATTATACGTAGCTGCTTTATATTCCATGTGTGGATGATTTCGACGTTAACTTGTATTTCGCTGCCACCATTAATTTATTTAGGCTTGACCATTGACTTGTAAAGAGTGGTGAGGAGACTGGTAATCCAAATGAAGTCACGGGGAGAGAGTTTTGAATCAAAACTTAAATAGTTTATTTCACACAACTGGGCACAAAACTTGGTTTGATACTTAATATAACTCTTCCGAAGAGGCACGACTTAAAAAGGTTACAAAGTTTCTATTTGTAACTAATACACAGTTGCAATGTTTAACTATTGCTATTACTTAGACCAGCGTCTAGCAATCTCAAACATACAGGCACTTTTGCCTTCTAAAGGCACCTTGCCTCTATCTAGCCCTCAGGCTTTATACAAACAGACTGGCTCAAGCTCAGCCCTCCAGAACTGTCTCCCTACAGCTCTCGAAACAGATTCCCCAGCCCGAAGCTACACTCCGCGCCGCTGACAGGAAAACTCTAACTGCTCTCTGCAGTTTCAATAACGTGATCCCTACTCCTCTCCTCAGAGTAGAATCTAACCGAACCTTCTGGCTTGACAGCCAGGCACCCACTGACTCTCTCTAAGAATTCCGAGCTAGCCTTCTGGTTGGCTCCGCCCACCATCACCATGGCAACACATTCCCAGGAGGAACTGCCTCCATTATCACAGCCAACCCTTTGTGGTCTGTCCATAACATGACCACTTAATATAACACAAATAACCACCTCATCACCACCTTCTTCCTCGAAATTATTTTTAATTCTCTCTGTCCAGAGTGAATTAAAAATAATTCCGTATGGAAGACATTACATAAAACTTATACTTTACACCATTATACATATTTACTCTAATTATATACAAATCATCAGTCATGTTTACCGAATCCAGTAAACAGAATCAGCGTAAATATGGGGCACATCAGCAATACAATCAATAATGTTAAAACATTGAATACACCAAATATAATTCCTGAAAAAGGAAAAACATTTTAAATACAGCACAATACAATATACTGTGATACAATATCATTACCTCTACCTCTTCCTACATTAACTTACCCAACAAAATTTTCTCTATTTTGAGGATTAAAATTCCTGGCTTTCTGTCTCCTGGAGGATGTATTAACAACAAGGCTTTCTCCTTGAATACTGCTTTCTCATCCTAATAACCTCCCTTACAGATGCTTCTAAACTAAAACCCTTTACGCCTTCTCCATCAGTCTCTTCCGAGAACAGTTGAAGATACAGTATATCGCCATCAGGTCTTCCCTGAATACACAGTCACTCTTATAATGGAACGGTTTCAGTATGGTATCTTGGACCTTTTACCTTCCCTTTCATCATAAACCTTAACAGTAAGATGAATTACATCAGACACCTTATTTGACATGTGTGTTTCTCTGTCCAATAACTCATGGCTCAAACACAACTTTGGTTGCAATAAACACACTGTCCTCATCAATGTCTCTTCCTGGTGGTCTCTATGTTTCTTTTCACACAACCACTTCTTTTCTGTCTTTCTGGCTTTATCCTTCGTCTCTTGGTGTCTCGCCAATGTCTTTGAGGTACTGTTTCCCATCTCACTGGTTGACCATAAGTCTTTTGCTTCTCCTGTCCCTTGATGACGTGTTGATGACTACTGGGTATGGTGTTCTTCGTCTTTCGCCTTCTCCTGCGGATGAGTCTCTGAAGGGTGATGTCGCTCCCCACAGCAACAGGGTGGAGACGCCAAACCTCAACCGCCACAGAAGCAGGAACCTCCACCGAACAGACTGGTACAGCTCTGGAAGTGGAGACCCCACAACACAAGGCTCTCGATGATCATCCTTCACGAAATGTCCAACAGAAGTTACTGAAACTGTGTTGATGGCAGCATCAGCAGATTCGCTGGATTCTAGCATCCACACAGGAACATCCGGAACCGAACTGCAATCAGCAGAATCCTCAGAACTCTCAGTGTCGACTTTCACAACACCAGGCTCCGATTCTGAAGATGCCTTGACCTCTGGGTTTAACTCTTTAGCTGCTGCCGGACCACTTGTTTCAGTCTTAATAGCTGTTATCACCATCTTCTTTTGTATGGAAAGGGACTTAGTGCCTTCACTAAGCAATTTTATATTAGCTGCATCATCATGACTGCAACATACAGAACTTGACTGAGTCACCTTGCAGCACCTGGAAGTTTCAGGTTCTTCTGGTACTGGTTGAAATATTTTGAGTTTTTCCCTTCCACTGGGATTTGCACCCTTTTCAATTCTGCTCTTGACTTCTTGGCCCTCAACGGATGTTTGTTCAACGGTTTTAATACTAGTAAGCTCTGTGCCATCTTTTGCTATACGTTCCAGAGCAATTTCTTGCTGCCCTGTTCCCACAATGGCTTCATCCTGCAACATTAAAATGCTACAACTTGGGCTTACGTATTCTTCTCCATTTCTTCTCAGCAGTTGTTCATGAGCCTTTGACCTCTCTATACAGTTCCCATCATACTGAGGCACAGTCCTTTCAAATGTTTTCTCTGTATGCACAACAGCAACAGGGGCCCTCAGCTCAACCACACACACAGGAAACTTCATTGCTTCTGGAGAACAGACGTCAAACTCCACATCTTCTAGAGATTTAGGAGTCCCATTCTTCTTCATCACTTCCCTTGAATCCTCCTCCCTCACCACAGCAGAAGTGGATTCTGTCTCATCATCAGAGGCATCTCCTTTGTTTCACGCCTCTCCCACATCTCCTTCTCTACTAATTCCTCCTCCTTCCTTCTTATTTCCTCTCTAGTTTGGTCATTCGTCAACTGCAAGCTTGAAATCTCTTCAGCCTCTATTTGGTCGCATTCCAACTTCCCAATGGCTTGATTTCTTGTCATCTCTGCTTGCACCAAATTCTTTCCTACTTGCAGCTTACTGCTTCTTTCAATTCTGGATACTTCCTTGCATTTGTCCATGACGCCTGCAGGAGTAATTTCTTCAAGTGAAGCTGAAAGCAAAACATCTTTTGAAGCTAATGGCTTCTTTAACTCTCCTTTCTCTTTAAATCTATCTGCCATGTCCACCTCACTGCTGAAGTCTTGAGGCTTTTGCTCCTTATTCACAAAGGACTGGCAACTATCATTGTGAGGATCCAAACTCTGCACTCCTTTCAGGGAATTATTTCTCTCACTGACAATATTTGGTTTCTGGAAACATTGGACTTCACCTGCCATTATTTCCTCACTTTCTTTTTCTATAATTGTCCAGAAATCACTTATAAACATGTCATTTCCTTGCCCTCTTTCAAAGGCTATTGCCTTAGTGTCAGTGATAGGCAATGTTACAGAGTCATCACTTTCTTCTATTGTGTACCTAGGCTTCTCTGTATCAGAACCACCACTGGTTCTCTTTGACTCCTCTTGTTCCTTTACTCCATCTTTTACTTTCCCCTTCTCTCTGGGATTTAACACAGGGATCTCCTCTTTACAATAACCCTCACTCTTCTCATAAGCAGGGGTTGTCACAGCTCCCTTGATATTGTTGCCATTTTCCTCTGCTCTGACAGAAACATTTTCTATTACACCTTTCAGCCTACTGGTGGTGTTTTCTAAAGCAGGTTTCTCCTCAAGCTGCTTGTGGGGTAGGGTTTAAACTGAGGCTTGGAAATCTCCTCTTCTGAATTTCCCGCCTTTTTCTCAAGTGGCCTCTCTTCTTTCACCACAACTGAAACTAGCCCTTTCTCCTCACGAAAGGCACATTTTTCTATTTTAAGCCATCTCTGGGCTTCCTTTTTCACTACAGCCGAAACTGGAAACACATCTCTCTTCACCTCACGTTCTTTCTCCTTTTCTACAGAGGCATCTCTTTTTATTTTACGTTCATTCTGGGTTTCCTTTTCCCTTCTCCATTTTTCTTCAATCTCCCTTCGCCTCTCTTCAAATCTCAACTTATCTTCAAGGTTTCTCAACTTATCTTCAAGGTTTCTAATCTCCCTTTGTAATTTTGAGATCTCCTCAGCAATTTCCTGTTTGCATCTGAATTCCTCTCCTTCTATATAGACAATGACTTGGCCCTCCGCCACATCTGAACAGTGGTCTACACCCGATGAAGAGCCACCAAAATCATCTTCTTCCCATTCTTTGTCTATCTGTTCAAATAATTCGTCTACACATATTTTATTTCCCTTCTCTCTTTCCATCTTGCACATCTCCGGAATTTGATCATCTTCCTTTCATGAGTTTTTCCTTCTCTCTCCTTCAGCTCTGATTTCTTGCATTTTTCTTTCATGAATTATTTTCCTTCTCTCTCCTTCAACTTTTCTTTTTCTCTCCTCTATCTCTAATTTCTTTATCTCTATCTGATATTTCAAATTTTGAATCTCCTCAGAGACTGACTTCTGAGATTCTGCCATCTTTGTGAGTTCCATTTACCTCACACTTTTCTTTCAGGCCTTTACTTCAGCCTTCTCTTTCAGGTTTACCTCAGGACTCCAACTTAGCCCTTTACTTCAGGCTTCCACAACCTTTACTTTAGGTCTCAGCCTTTTACTTCAGGTTTGCCTCAACTCTCTCTTTTTTTAATCTTTTTCGCCTCAAGCCTCCTGGCTTCTCTTCGTACCTCTAGCCTGCTGGCTTCTCTTCTTCTGTCGATTCGCTATATTGTGGGATTTCACTTTAACTCACAACACTTTTTCTTACTCTTTACACAGTCTCAAGTACTGAATTCAGATGTTACACGGATCTAAATCTTGTCACAATCTTAGGCACTAGATCAGATCTCTAACACGCATCCCAATCTTGTCACAGTCTTAGGCACTAGATCAGATTTCTTATACGCATCCCGCCGCTGTGCCACCATTTGTGGAGATTTCGACGTTAACTTGTATTTCGCTGCCACCATTAATTTATTTAGGCTTGACCATTGACTTGTAAAGAGTGGTGAGGAGACTGGTAATCCAAATGAAGTCACGGGGAGAGAGTTTTGAATCAAAACTTAAATAGTTTATTTCACACAACTGGGCACAAAACTTGGTTTGATACTTAATATAACTCTTCGAAGAGGCACGACTTAAAAAGGTTACAAAGTTTCTATTTGTAACTAATACACAGTTGCAATGTTTAACTATTGCTATTACTTAGACCAGCGTCTAGCAATCTCAAACATACAGGCACTTTTGCCTTCTAAAGGCACCTTGCCTCTATCTAGCCCTCAGGCTTTATACAAACAGACTGGCTCGCAAGCTCAGCCCTCCAGAACTGTCTCCCTACAGCTCTCGAAACAGATTCCCCAGCCGAAGCTACACTCTCGCTTCGCTGACAGGAAAACTCTAACTGCTCTCTCTGCAGTTTCAATAACGTGATTCCTACTCCTCTCCTCAGAGTAGAATCTAACTGAACCTTCTGGCTTAACAGCCAGGCACCCACTGACTCTCTCTAAGAATTCCGAGCTAGCCTTCTGGTTGGCTCCGCCCACCATCACCATGGCAACACATTCCCCCAGGAGGGAACTGCCTCCATTATCACAGCCAACCCTTTGTGGTCTGTCCATAACATGACCACTTAATATAACACAAATAACCACCTCATCACACCATGCCACTCCCACTATTGGCGTACTGATTGCCAAAACCCTTTGAACCTCACTGAGATAGGTTCTACTACTATCGTATCCAAGCTTTTGGACTGACTCAGCCGATCTCTTTTGAACATGCATGTGTAAGTTTGTAACTGGGGTGTTTCTTGGGTGTATTCTCAGCCCTCCTGGCCCTATAGTTCCCATGGTGCAAGTTCAGCTCCAAGCAACTGGCAAAACTTGTCCTACCCATGTCCCACAAATCCACAAGACCCCTGCTGGCAAGTCCTTCACCCGATGGCCAGTGCGACCGGCGGGGAGATTCTGTACCAGATTAACCAGGGCATCTTCCTGACGGTTTCCATATAAGATGTGAGTGCAATTTGAATACTCCCAACCCCAAGTCCAGATTCCTTTTGTCTTCTGACCACAATGTGGTCGGTAACGGTCATGTATTGTAATTGTGTGATTGCATGCGGGTTAGGACCCTAGTTCAACTCTGTTAAAGAGTTCATATCTGCCTTCCCTCTGGTCACCTGTAGCATATATTGTACCATCGTTTCTCCATCTGAAGCAAAGTGGCGCTTCCAACACGGGAGAACGGTGTGAAATCACAAACTGAGCCTCATCTTTACTTCGTTCTAAGTGTGCTTGGTTACACTTGATCTCATTCCACCCCTGTAACGTCAATAAAGAGGTGGGGACGATCGGCCAGCCCTGGCTATGACTTGACGGGCCATGCCCGCAAATCCAGCAGTCGTTTAAGCTCAGTTCATGTGTCATGTTGGTTACTAACTTATGAAACAGGTTTTGGTCCCAACCCCCATGAGTCCCGGTTATGTACAATGTCCAAATCAGAGCCATGTACCCAAAAACAGTCCTTACTCCCACAGGTGGTTTGCTTTCGTAGCAGTGTCCCATTAGTATCCCAAACCACCATCTCAGGGAGAAGGTTTTAGGCTCCCTCCATCTGTCTCTAGTTGGACCACTATTGCCTGGCAGCAGGACGTTGGTATCCTCCGACCCTTCTGTGGCCTGATCACCCCCTAAACAGGGTGCTGACGTTTCCTGTGGATTTTTAGTCTTAACTGATCTTCTGGGTCCACAGAAGACTCCCAAACCATCGGTGCTTTCTTTACACGCGTGTAATGGATCCATGGGCGTATTCCTTCCACTTTCACCACGGTTGGAGTAGTCAGCAAGACGGTGTACGGTCCCCTCCATCTGGCCCGTAGAGGTCGGGTTGCCCAATCTCACACCAAAATCTCGTCGCCTGGGGAGAACAAGTGGAGAGAAGTGGTAGGGAAGGGCGGATACAAGTCTGCTGTATATTGACTCAGTTTCTCTAACTGTCTTCCTAGCATCTGTACTTGCTGTAAAGTCTGCTGGTTTCCCAACACATGGCTATCTGAGGATAGTCCAGTTATAGTCTTTAAGTTTAATGGAGGTCTTCCATACAGTCTTTCAAAAGGTGACAGCCCCGTTTTCTTGTGGGGCGTGCACCTGACCCTTAACAAAGCCATAGGCAACGCCATCCTCCAATTTAACTTTGTCTCTTGACAAATCTTTGCCAAACAGTTTTTCAATGTCCTGTTTAATCTTTCCGCCCTGGCAGAAGATTGCGGGCGATAAGCGCAATGAAGACGCCACTTAACGCCTAGCAACTTGCTTAGTCCTTGCACCACTTTGTGCACGTATGCGGGGCTGTTATCTGATCCTATCTGTAAAGGCATTCCGAATCTAGGGATAACATCTTTTAAAAGGGCCTTCACCACCTCCGTCGCTTTCTCTGTCTTTGTAGCATAAGCTTCAACCCATCCAGAAAATGTATCAACAAACACCAGCAGATATCTAAAACCACCGCTCCGTGCCCTTGATATTGAATCCCAGGTGCTTTCAATGGTCATTCTCTGGGATTATTCTTGGCGCAAGTCCAACATCTTTGCACAGCCGCAGCAGTTAGGCTGTGCAAGCTATTAATGTACATTTGCCTCTCTAGCATTGATGCCAGGGCACTTTTACCTAGATGGGTGGCCTCATGAAAGTGCTGCACTATGTGCCACGCTTTCTCCTTAGGGATGAAAGCGCGATGGTCTGGCATTATTATGAAACTCTCTTCCCACTCTCCCCCTTCGCTCAAGGCCCACTCCACCTCCTCTCCTGTGTAATGACACCTCTCTACGATTGGGCCTGAGTCTGTGAGTGCTAACATTACGGGTGTGGGGTTCTCCAGTGCTATCTCTCGGGCTGCCAAACCGCTAACCTATTCCCCTCAACCACCGGGTCATTTCCCTTTTGATGTGCTTTACAATGCATAACAGCAACCTTACAGGTAACCAAACAGCGTCTAAGAGAGCCAACATTTCATTTGCATATTTGACAGCCTTTCCAGCGGACGTCAGAAAGCCTCTTTCCCTGTACAGTGCACCATGTGCATGCAGCGTTAAGAACGCAAAACGAGAATCCGTATAAATGTTCACTGTTTGCCCGTGGGCAAGTTCCAAAGCGCGGGTAAGAGCAATCAGCTCAGCGAGTTGCGCAGAGGATCCAGGGGGGAGGGACCGGGCTTCCCAGACCCCGTCTTCCCACGTCACAACTGCGTACCCCGCACGCCTTACCCCGTCTCTCACAAAACTGCTCCCATCTGTGTAAAAGGTCAAATCCACTTTCTCCCAGGGAATATCACGCAAATCTGGCCGGCTGGAGTAAACTAAGTCCATTGTCTGGATGCAATCATGATCTGAGGGCTCTGAATGGCTGGGCAACAAAGTGGCCGGATTTAACATGGGACACATCTCAAGGGTAACGAGCGGATTATCACACAGAACTCCTTCATACTTGGTCAGTCTCTCATTCGTTAGCCAGCGGGGACCCTTTGTATCTAACAATGCTTTTACGTGGTGTGGGACTCTTACGATGAGTGGTCTCCCTAGGGTGAGCTTAGTAGCTTCTCGAATTAAGTCTACTGAAGCTGCAACGGCCTTCAAACAGGGGGGCAAACCCCTAGCTACTGTGTCTAACTGCTTGGACAAGTATATGCTACAGGCCGCTGCCATGTGCCTGAAATCTGCGTCAGAACACCCACAGCTGTACCATTTCGCTCAGCGGCGAAGAGGTAGAACTGCTTTTCTAGGTCTGGCAAAGCCAATGCCGGAGGGGAAATGACAGCTTGCTTCAGTTGTCTGAAAGCATGCTCGCATTCCTCCGTCCACACGAATGGGTCTTTGTTACTTCCTTTTGTTGCTTGGTACAGGGGCTTTGCTGTCACAGCGTAGCCCGGGATCCAGTGTCTCACATACGAGGTGGTTCCGAGGAACTCTCTCGTCTGTCTTCTGTCTTTGGGCGTTGGAATGGCACAGATAACTTCCTTCCTTTCCACTTCTAGCACTTTACTTCCCTGGGATAATCCAAACCCCAAGTACTTGACTTTCCTCTGACACAACTGTGCTTTCTTTCTTGACACTTTATATCCCTTCTCTTCCAAGACTTTCAACATCTCTATTGTGTAATGCCTACATCCTTCTTCTGTCCTAGTCGCTATTAGCAGATCGTCAACATATTGGAGCCAGGTTCCCTCTGCTTCTGGAATCTCAAACTCTGACAGATCCTTGGCCAGGGCTTGGCCAAAAATCATCGGGCTCGAATGAAACCCTTGAGGTAAACGAGCCCACGTGGCTTGAGAACGTCTCCCTCCATTTGGGGTCTCCCATTGAAATGCAAAGATGGGCTGTGACACAGGGGCCAATCTAATACAGAAGAATGCGTCTCGGAGATCTAGAACTGAGAACCAGATTGCTGTACTTGGAATCAAACTCATCATAATGTAAGGATTTGGAACTACAGAGGTTAATGGGACTGTGGCTTGATTGACAGCTCGAAGATCTTGGACAACTCGGTACCCGCCTCCTGCCTTACGGACAGGGAGGAGGGGCGAATTCCATGGGGAGTTACAATAAGTGATGATTCCATGATGTAACAATCTATGCAACTGTTCTTGGATTCCTTCCACTGCTTCTCTACTGATAGCATATTGGGCCTTTCTCACGGGAAGACATCCCGCCCTTATCTGTATCACCACTGGTGCAACATTTTTGGCCATCCCTGGATCGTTATCTTCTGCCCATACCCTTGGAGTTTGTTCCCAGCACCATTGTATCTCTTTCTTGACCTCCTTCAATTTGAACAAGCGATACTCCTCCTGGCCAGGGACAGTTAGTTCCAGTTGGCCAGTTTCCAGGAATTCCAATCTTGCTCTAATCTTGGCCAATATGTCTCTTCCTAACAATGGGATGGGGCACTCTGGTATGTACAGTAACTGATGTGTAACTTCTCTTCCTGCAATGTTGCACCTTCTCTTCTGTAACAATGGGCACTTCTGTGGGCGACCTGAGACTCCAATAACCTTGATCTGTTGGGTGCTAAGGGGGGGCAATTTTCTTGTTTACTACTGATTTATCCGCTCCTGTATCTACTAGGAACTTTATGCGCTGACCCTCTACTTCTATGGCAACCAAAGGTTCCTCCGGGTCCAGTAAGAGGAAAGCTCGGCCTACTCTTCAGGATTCATTCATCCTCCTCCTCTTCCTCCTCTTCCAGGGCTGCAGCCACAACAACCCTTTCCTCATATGGTCTATAACTTCCTCTTCCTCTTCCTGACCCTTCCTGACCCTCTGCTCTGTGTTCCCCTTTTCTTTACACTTGCATCACTTTCCTCTGATATTTCTTCCACACATTCTCTTCTCCAGTGTCCTTTTTTACAGCGGGCACACTGGTTTCGTCCCAATTTACTCTGTCCTTCATACCCTCTTCCTGGGCTTCTCCCACGACCATAGCCCCTTCCTCTACTTGTCTCTTCCCTCATCATGCTTATTAAAACTTTGTATCCTTCCTTCTTCTTCTTGTCTTTTCTCTCCTCCTCTACTTGCTCTCGTGCAATAAACACTTGATCAGCCAAAGCTAAAAGTTCATTCAAAGTCTTTCCTAGAAATCCTGGCTGCTTTTGAATCTTCCTTCTAATGTCTGGGGCTGATTGGGAAATGAAGGATTGCGTTATGGCGACCCTTCCGTCGTTTTGCTCTAAATTGTAGGGACTGTATCTTCTATAAGCCTCTTCTAACCTTTCCAGAAACGCAGCGGGCGTTTCTACCTTGTCTTGTTGGACTCCTTGTATTTTCTGTATATTGGAGGGCCTGGGTGGCCCTCTCCTTATTGCTTTTAGAAGTATTTGTTGGAACCCTCTGATACGTTCACGGTGGCCCTCCTCATTTGGGTCCCACCCTGGATCTGCCTGCGTTGGGAATCTTGCATCTCCATATATAACTGCGTCAACCTCTCCATGCCCCTCTTGCGCTATCAATCTGGCCTGGTTGATAATACTCCTTCTCTCTGCCGCTGTAAACAGGGAGTTTAAGAGCTGTTTACAGTCCCACCAAGTTGGGTCATGTGTTGCAATTATCCCTTCAACAAGATCCGCCATCGCCTTCGGTTGCTCCGAATATGGGGGCGTGGAATTCCGCCAATTTAAGACGTCACTCGAATTAAAGGGGACTATCTGATAAGCTTGCACCACCCTATTGTCCGCATCCAGTAATGGCACCTGCCGGATTGGTAATTCTAGGGCCCCCCTTTCTTCTGCCCTTTGTCTTTCATCCTCCCGGGACATGCTCCTAGTCCGTCTAGGTGAAACATCCCGTGGCTTTCGGTAATCTTTTCTACTTGGGTCGGGAGACCGCGCTATCAGTCTCCCGGCCTCAGGAGAGTAGCTTCTTCTGGCGTTCGGGGAGCGCGCCATCACTCCCCTAGTAGCGGCAGAATAATCTTCCTCCTCTCCCTCCCTGTCCGGAGAACGCTCTATCATTCTATCGATACTGAGGGACTGCCATCTCACTCTCCTTTCAGCCTGTCTTGCTTCTTCAAAGGGGTAATGTGTTTCTTCTGGCAGGGGGCCCCTATATGCGGGTGGGCTTCCGTAGAACGGATTGTGTTCTGAATGCGGAATAGAGTAGGCCGCCATGGCTGATGATGACATTAACGGAGCCGTTGCGGTCTGTGACGGGGCCATGACTGATGGGAACATCACGCGGGGATCCGCGGCTGGCAGACTCCCTATTTCGGGTTGGGGCACACTCGGGGGATTCATTGGGGAAATTGCGGCTGGAACAGGAAGGGCCGCCTCAGCTGGCGTCACAGCCGGGGACGTCATCTGGGCGGCTGGGCCTGCCCCAAGGGTGGGGGCCGCGTCTTGGGCTTGGGCTGGGGCGTTTAAACTCGCATCGAGCGGGGGCGCATTGGCCTCCCCCGCCCCTGCGGCGGCATTTTCTCTCTGCCTGGGTCTTCTCCTTAACGGAGCAAATCCTCCAGCTCAGTTTGCAAAACCGGAGTGTTTTTCCCTGCCTTTCGGCTAACAAAACATCCTCCTCTGGCTTGCCCCTTTGGGCCCGCCCACCAGATCCCCTCCGAAACCAATCTCAGCCATGTTGCGGAGTAAATCCATTGATCAGTTGGATGTACTTCGTAGCAATAAGATTCTAGTTTCATGCAGGTTCTCAAATCCCAGGTTCCTGCCTCTGGCCAGCTAATCTCTGGGACAGCCGGCCACACTTCTGTGCACAAATTTCTGAGCCTGTAATCTTTCAAGTCTTGCGGACTTCCCTCCACTGCTAACAGGCAGAACCTATCCCAGTTTTCTAGCACACATTTCAAAGGGGTCTCCTTTCTCGCTTTTGATCCCACACCACCCATCTTCCACCAGCCAAAAACACTTCAGTGCTTGCCCGCCTCCCAATGGGTGTGTGTTCCCTACGTGTTAGTGTTAAGAGCTCTATACTTGCCGATTCCTGCAGACCCGGGACCACTTCCCGCGTCCTCACTCGATTGTCGTCGGATTGCTCACTAGATGCAGTCGGCAGACTGCACCCCGACTTTCCTTGCGCTTCTCGATTGCCGGATTGCTCACTAGATGCAGATCAGCAGACTGCACCCCCGGACTTTCTTCTGTGCCGGATTACTCACTAGGCGCGGTCCGACCAGCGCCCCCGGGCTTCCTTCTGGGTTTTGGGTTCACTGGCAGTAATGGTGGTTGCGGTCTCTCGGGTCTGTAAGCGGTGGTCTGGGGCGAGCCAGGCAGCCGGTCGTTCGGTGGTTGGGGCCCCCTTCTCAGCCCTCCTGGGTCACCCCAGCTCCCCACTCACGAGCGAGAGCCGTCCAGCCAACAGGATTGCGTTCTCTCCGTTACAGACTCGTCTTATCGCCTTTCTGAATCACGTCGGGGTCACCAAATATGTAGCAGCAAATCTGGAGTCCCAAAACTCCCTAGGTTTTACCTTTTTACTCACAGGTTGCGTGGCCGCGTGAGCACAGGAACGAGAGAAAACGTAACAACCGTACTGTAATGCAATGAAGCCAAAGTTTATTTGCACACGTCAGCTGACGGGACCTGCCCACAGAACTAGCTGCCTCAGGGCAAGAGCCCTCAACATTCTCTTACTTTCCCTTATATACATGCTATGGCGGCAGGTCCCGTCTCCTCCTTTCTTCATCATTTTCATTGGTTCACATCATCAACACATTTTTATTATCCAATTAAACATCATATTATTTGGCATCACACTCTACTTGCATTCTTATTTGTTAAACAGCACTACGCAGTTATTATTCTTCATTCCCACAGTATGTTATCTGCCGGATGGGCACCATGTACTTGATTCGCAACATTTCTAAGCCGTCCCTCTATGCCAGCAAGGAGAAACGGTTTCATTTACCCATGCGCAGTTCCTACCAATCAGCTACAATGTAAACAAACGCACGTTGGAGCTAGCTAGGCCAATCACGGCCAGTGTTATCAGGAAAGGCACATGATGTACCCTAACAAATCACAGCTTGTGCCTGACCCACCAATCAAAGTGCATTATTCTCGTAATGGCATTTAGCATGATTTTTGGCAAGCTATCTCGCTATACTAAGTTCTGTGCTTGTGCATCACTCTCTCCTGACTGTACTTCTGCTAAAAGTGCCAATTCTGCTTTAGGTCACTTCACGGTTACCATAGGTCCAACAAAATACATATATTGCTACCACTTTGTACAGAAAGAAGTAGCTATTCTAAATGTTGATTACCTGTTCACTTCTGCTGCCTCTTTGCCCGTCTTCTTTTCTATCCCTGCTGGGGCTGTCTCCTTCTCTTTCTGAAACCGTCTCATGAGCTGAAATTCAAATGAGACTTAACAAAATATCAAATTAGACTTAACAAAAGAACTAACAGCCCCCTGTCTGTGAACAATTGTGAATTCATGCTTTTTATTTTATTTTTTAAGAACAGTCAATCATTTGTTAAAATGTCCAGTAAAGAAGCCACCTTACTCTGAGCCTCCAGATGGGCTTGCTGAAGAGCATAAGATAAATTGATCTTAGAGCTAAAGTCCTGGATCTTTTATCCACCCAATTTCCATCTTTTGTGAGATATATTTTGATCTCTCAAAAAAGGCAGTGCCTTGGTAGAGATGGCAATTGGGTGAAGGAAAGATTAGGCTGGTGAGGCACTAGCCAAGGCAAATAGCATGACAGGGCTATTTGCTTTGACTATGAAAATAGATTACACCCTTAGAGTAATTTCCAAATGAGCTCCTGGCAATGTGATACTACAAGCTTTCTATAGAATGTGATATTACATTTAGGCCAATGGTTTACTTGTATTTAATTCATTTTTGTGAGTAAGTTGCAGAGAGCAAGGTTACATTTTGGTTTTAACTTAACAAGGATAACCACTTTCATTACAAAGTTAATTGTATAGTTGCAAGGTGTGTTGTGCCTCATTACATAAGTATACTCCAACCTAATGGCCATGGGTTCAGTGGTGAATAGTGGCTTTCGCGGCAGTTAGATTGTGAATCAGCTCTGGATTTTAGTTCAGAGCTATCCAAGGTGCTGAATTTGGGTGACAGAGTTCCATATTTCAGGTAGCTGTTTTATAGATCCTTCCTCATTCTCTTCCCCTCCCTCTTTGCATGATTAGCAAACAACTCTTCAGAATTTGGCCACTGCCTATAGTATATAGTAACTATAAACTGCTCTGTGAAGGAACGAGCAGTTTTGGAAAAAATACATTTTGATCAAAAATAAAGTAAAAGACAAGGCTCGGTAACAGGAGCAAAAACTCTGAACTGTATTCACTACCTAATTGGCATGCAAGTCACCAACTGTTTAGATGAAATAAGTCTCACATTTCAGATACCTTTTTAGAGTAAAACTCACAGTAGATTTGTGGGCTTACTATATAGTAACTCATAGGGATATGCAATTTGGGGGAACGCATCCCATTTTCAGTCCAGTTTTTGGCTGGGCTCCCATTCTGTTTTTTGGGAAGTTCCCAAAATTGGGAGGGGGAATGCTATTTCTCAGATCCACAGCCAGAAGCTTCATTTTCACTTTGGGAAGATCCAGCCATTGGTTTTAATGGGGGAAATGGCAAGGCTCCTCTTTTTGACATTTATGGCTATTGGGATGAAAATGGCCACATTTGGAGGACACATTTACCACTGCAAGCCCCCTAAGTTTCAGAATGTTTCTGGTTAACCACTGATTTTTGATGACATTTTTAAAGGAGGGAGAGATTCAAAGAGGTTAACTGAAGGCTTGAGGGGGCAGCTGGAGTAGTGAAGGCACACAAAAGCTAAAAGGTAGGATTGGGGAGGGTATAGCAGAAACTGAGAGTCAAAGAGGTGAAAGAGGGGGGGGGAGTAACTTAATTAAATATTTTTCAGTCCTTTTATTTTACTAGTAATTTTGTTAGGGAGGAATGGCCAGCCCACTCCTGCCTAGCAAAATTACTAGTGAAAAAAAAGGACTGAAAGATATTTAACTGAGAAAATTTAATGCTGAAGAAAAAGGAATTCTCAAAAAACAATCAATTTCCTAAGCACTAAACAGCGGCACAGGCCTGCCCAACAGGCGACCCGCGGGCCGTACATGGTCCGCCAGCCCCTTGGACACGGCCCCCTACCCTCCTGCAATAAAAATGTTTTTTAAAAAAATTCCGGAAAAAAATCAACCCCCCCCCCCCAAATAAAAAAAGTGTGCATGCGCGTGGCGGCGAAAAGCACCATCCACGGCCGCCATGAGGGAGGAGCCAAGGGGAGCTTCCCTTGGCTTCACCCTCCCTTACAGTGTCACGGCTGGGCGCCAGAAGCAGCGAAATCACCCGCTTCTGGCGCCCGAGAGTGATGCTGTAGAAGGGAGGGAGGAGCCAAAGGGAGCTTCCCTTGACTTCGCCCTCCCTTACAGCATCACAGCCGGGCACCAGAAGCGGCAAAATCGCCCGCTTCTGGTGCCCGGGAGTGATGCGGTAGAAGGGAGGGAGGAGCTAAGGGGAGCTGCCCTTGGCTTCGCCCACCCTTTCAGCGTCATGGCCGGGCGCCAGAAGCGGCGAAATCACCCGCTTCTGACGCCTGAGAGTGACGCTGTAGAAGGGAGGGAGGAGCCAAGGTGTCACAATGCACGGACTTGACCGGCCCCTTAATCACACACACAGAGACGGACTGAAGGCTAACTACTTATTGAATATAAAAACAGTTCAAAAGGTATATTGTCCATAAAAATAGCAAAAGCAAATCCAAAGGCAAAAGGCAATCAAATGTCCAAAACAACTTGGTAAAGTAATCCAAAGACTTGGCAAGGCTCCGCACAGCAATGCGGATTCAGGAACAAGGCAAGGTACAAGATGCAAGGCAAGACTTGGTAAGCCACTAGCCAATCTAGCTCCGTGGACCAGCTTCGCTTCACGTCTGCTCAGAAGAGACGTGGCCGAAGTACTGAGGATCCTTTCCCACGGATCCTATACTTAATCTTTCTGCCGAGGTCCCCGACGCTGTAGGCTTCGTCATCTCCAATCTCTGCTGACGGACCTCGGCCTGTCTAGGCTATGGTACCAGCCCCTCCTGCTAGTCTCGATGTCCCCTCTCCTATCGAAAGCACGGCCTTGCCTCCCAACATCTGCTACCCTATCTCCGTGAGAGCTCTCCTCCCTAGATTCTTCCCAGCCGCTCTCTTCCATGTTTTCACTCAAAGGATCCTGTGAACCTCTCCCCCCTGGCCGTTCATAAGTTTCGCTATCACTGCTTTCCATTTGCACCTGGTTATCTGTCTCGTCGTAAGGGTCAGGCCAACCTTCATCCCAAGCCAAGCTTTCTGTGGGAGAAGGAGGCCCAGTGATGGGAAACTCTCCTTCTGCTAACCCTTCTAAATCCTCTTCAGAATCCATCTCCGCTGCTGCAGGCCCCAATGCCAATGGGACCCCAGTGAAATCACCCACTTCTGGCGCCCGAGAGTGACGCTGTAGAAGGGAGGAAGGAGCTAAGGGGAGCTTCCCTTGGCTTCGCCCTCCCTTTCAGCGTCACTCTCAGGTGCCAGAAACGGTGAAATTGCCCCCCCGCGATCGGCCCTGCCCCGCAGTCGGCCCCGCCCCCGCACTCGGCCCCGCCCCCGCGACGGCCCCCCAGGTCATAAGTCACCAGAATTCCGGCCCCTGGGCTGGTAGAAGTTGGACAGGCCTGAGCTAGCACATCTCTCACTCTCAAACGCCAGCTTTGCAAAAAGACATGTGATCTACCTTCTTTGTCTGATTGGTTATGGCAAGGCGAAATGGAGGAGGAAAAACCTGTGTGCAGCTGCTTTTTTCTTTCACCAGCCAAATGGAGCTAATACAGCCAAATACTGGTCTCTGCCCACTCCATTGTTGCTGGTCTCACCAGCCAAATGCAGCTAATACAACTAAAGACTGGCCTCTTCCCACCCCATTATTGCTGGTCTATGGCTGCCCCCATCCACCCACTCTGTTTCTGGGGATTTGGCTGCCAAATCCTACAAATCCAGAACAGTGATCCAATATTGTGCTCATCCCTAGTAACTCAATAACACAACTGTTCTCTTCTAGTAATATAAATTGTTACTTTTCGTGTTGCTAGATCTCACAGCGGCTTTTGACACAGTCGACCATGACCTTCTGATTCATCGGCTCTCGACTGTGGGAATCAGAGGTATAGCTCTCGACTGGCTGTCCTCCTTCCTCCATAATCGAGGTCAGCAGGTTGAGTGGGGAGGGCTGTTATCGGAAAGATCTCCCCTATCTTGTGGGGTACCCCAATGAACTATCCTCTCACCCCTCTTATTCAACATCTACATACAACCTCTTGCACAGCTGGTTCGAGACTTCGTGTTAGAGTGCAATCAATACGCCAATGAATTTGGCTGGTCAACCAGACACAGCGCAGTGCAATCTCCATCAGTGTCTAGAGGTCTAGCAGGCTGAAAGTGAACCCTGCAAAAATGGAGATCCTGTGTCTGGGGTCCCCAAGAGGTGGTACCATCAATTTACCGACCCTAGACGGTGAGACATTGTGCCCGTCCCCTCGAGTGAAGAGCCTGGGTGTCCAATTAGACTCTCGATTGACGATGAAAGCCCAGGTGTCCACCATCAGTAGAACGGCCTTCTTCCATCTGCGTCATATCAGACGCCTGGCCCCCTACCTCCGTAGAGATGACCTGGCCACAGTGATCCAGGCCTTGGTCATCTTGAGACTAGACTATGGCAATGCTCTTTACATCGGCTTACCAGGGTCTACCATCCATAGATTTAAATTGGTCCAAAATGCAGCTGCTAGACTCTTGGAGGGGGGCCCTGCAAGGTGACACATCACTCCAATTCTACAAAAACTTCACTGGCATTCCGTTATATCTAAAAATTGACTCTCCTTTTATTAATCTCGAATCATCTTCAAAGCTACTGGTCCTCACCTTCAAGGCATTGGAATACGTACGCTCCAAGACCAGGGGGCCCGTTATATCTAAAAATTGACTCTCCTTTTATTAATCTCAGAGACCACTTCAATCTGAAGATCAAATGCTGCTTGTAGTTCCCAATCTCAGGATCATATGATCTACAAAGACCAGCCACAGGGCCTTCTCTGCTGTGGCTCTGTCTCTTTGGAATACTCTTCCGCTTGAAGTTCGTACGCTCCAAGACTTATTAGCATTTCAGAGAGCATGCAAGACTTATCTGTTTAGGCAGGCCTTCCCACCTGGCTAATCAGTTTTATATTTTACTGTTTTATTGTATCACTCATGTCTGATGTAAGCTGCTCCGAGCCCTCGAGGAGTGGCAGCCTATAAATTTGAAATAATAATAATACTAATGAAAATAATTACTTTTTAAATGTCCATGACAGTTGCTAACTACTTTTTGGTCCATGGAACTGTAACCGCAAACAATTGCTTCTTAAAATCAGCATTCCAAGCTTCGCACCTCCTGAATTGTGATTGTCACTCACCCTGCATC
Source organism: Anolis apletophallus (assembly GCA_030556195.1). NCBI lineage: Eukaryota > Metazoa > Chordata > Lepidosauria > Squamata > Anolidae > Anolis > Anolis apletophallus. Next base: position 107,703,788 of record JARBWK010000007.1, on the reverse strand, counting down.
TTGTTTTTTCTACATGCAATACCTTGTTAAACCAATTACTTCCTTCAATTATTCTATCCTATAATAATTCCACTCATAAAATCTAGATTGTGATCTCAATTATCCTTCTTGTATTTTTGGTATAGGAAAAATGAACAGCAAATAAAACGCAAGAAAACAAGAGCAGAATCAAGTGTGGAGTCCAGTTAACCAGCAGTTGAATAAAATAAGGCTCATATAAGCTTGTATTTATGTAAACAAGATGCAGAGCTTCAAAGTAACATTTTAAATTAATGAACTTATTGGATTGTAATGAAGTTATTTTAAATTTAACATAACTAGTGGGAACTGAGTTACTTTATTAGTATAATGATGACTTTAAAAAGCTTTAAAAGCAGGTTTAGAGGCATTTTGACAACAATTCTTTAAGTTTTGTGCCACTTTACTATTATTAGTAAGGGGAGTATTTTAGGTAACACAAAGGAAAAAAAGGAGACACATAACAGTAACAATTCCCTTTTCAAATGCTTTATTTAGCTGTGGGGATGAATTGCCATAGCTTTAAAAAGTAACATACTCAACATGTTGCTTTTTCTAAAGACTCACAGATCCTGCACCATGTATTTGTAGCTGTAGGTTGCATAATCAACTCATTGGTCACTTTTGTTTGTAGTAGTGGTTGTTGTTCTTGTGTACCTCTAACTCATTTTCTGATTTATGCTAACCTTAAGGTAAACCCTACCACAGGATTTTCTTGACAAGGTTTGTCCAAATGAGGTTTACATTTGCCTTTCTCGAAGACTGAAAGTATGTAACATACCCAAAGTCACTCAGTGAGTTTCTATGTCCAAACAGGGATTCAAGCCCCACTTTCCAGGCTCATAGTTCAACAGTCAAACAGCTGCATCATGCTGTTTGTACTCACACATTCGTTTTTTCAAAACATATAAGGAATGCTAAACAAGACATCCAATAACATACCTTTTCCACTTATATTGTAGATCTTGCACTGATGGCTGTTTTAAAATAGAGAACCAAAACATGCAGAAAGGATGCAGCGAACCTCTCTGAAGTTCTCATAAAAAATGTCAAGAGATCCAGTCATCTATTTCCTCCTCAGCATGAAGGTTGGCCCTGAGTTGGAATGCAGTCTAAGATAAAACTGTCTTAAAAGCATATAAAAGGACACATCACTTGCCCAAAGACTCCCATATTCTCTGTGCTTATTCACAAAGAACCTGTGCTTTGAAGGTTTGAACAAGAGTCCTTGGCTCTTCATTGTATGGAGCAAGTACCGGTAGTTTATAAAGCAACAGAAGCACAATGGTGGGAAGGTGGCTTTTTTTTTGCTAACTTCAGATGTTCTTGAAGTACAATGAACTCCTGGAATGGGTAAACTCAAAGCTTGGCAACTACAAAAAGCTCTTTGAAAAATGGAGTTGTTTTGTGGTCTAGAAATGATTTAGCTACCTTCCTGCTGTAAAACAAACCACTGCAGAAATCCTGTATGAAAGAGTACTTCTGTTCTTGGCAAAGGCGTCTTATCTACTATTCATCCAAACTATGATTGTGTTCTCTACTATTCACCTACTTAAAAGCTTTCTCAGTGAACACAAAAGAGTTTAAATTAGGTTGCCTTATTTTCAGTGGCAAGTAAAAGCAGATTCACATGTCAATTTATTTAGGATTTTGTGGTTAAGTTCAGGTAAGGATCAGAATTGTCCTGGGGACAAACTAGATCGCTTCCAGATCAGAGTTCTTAGCTGACAATTTGTGTACAATATTCTGAAAGTAGAATTACTACTGGCCATCGTCATTTCAAAGGGCTTTTTAGTGAGTATCAGCCTTATTATGTTACATCCACATTATACAACAACAAAGGAAAGCTGCTGAATTACCTACAGAAACACACTCAGGGGTGTGTACAACAAGTAGAAAGGCACTATATCACAATGAATTTATCAAAAATACACATTAATACAAACAACCACATTATAGGCATGACATGGTCAACTGGGCAATGTTGTCTCTACATTTTTCTTCACCCCTCCCCATCTCACCAGGCTGCCCAAGTCTTTCATCTTACATTTTGAATTGGATGCTTCTCATCTCAGTATCATTTTAAAACCCTCTTCTGAAGACACACATGTACAGGGATTCTTAAAGTCTGATATGCAAGGCATATAGATTGCTGCCTGTGATCAAACCCTTAACCAGGCATGTCTGACAATTCAAACCCTAAACTTTTTATCACTCACCTTTCCCTCTTTTTTAACTCTATCTGTAATGAACCAGTGTCTGTCCAACACTATTACTCAATCCACTCAGAGAGAGAGAGAGAGAGAGAGAGAGAGAGAGAGTGAGAGAGAGAGTGAGTGAGTGAGTGAGAGAGTGAGTGAGTGAGTGAGTGAGTGAGAGAGAGAGAGAGAGAGAGAGAGAGAGAGAGAGAGAATCACTTTTCTAGGCTGCTTCCAGAGCAGGAATTCAGATTTTATTAGGTTGAATAGGGTTAGCTTTTCAAAAGCACAAGTAGGTTGTCCCATTTATTTCACATAAATGACCTAAACATATTATCTGACACATTTTATTTTCCAGATCTAAAATCTTTGGCCCTCCATAGGTTTTGGTCATTTTTTTTATTTTGTGTCAAAAGCATTGCGTAATGTTGTAAAGCAATGTTTTGATCATTCGTAAATAACCATTGCCAATGGGAGAATTATGAAAGGTGAATTCCAAAATTGTTCATGCACCCAAGATTCCCTGTCCTTGGTCAAGAAGACAGTTTGGGAAAATATAGTTCAGATGTATTAGACTGCAACTCTCAGAATCTCTCAGCCTCCTACCAGTGTGGGAAGACCTGATTTAGATCATTAGAGGGATGGCAGTTTTTAGAAGTGTAGCATTCATATGGCGTTTTCGACATATATCTGCCCAAGTTTTCCCCTTCACGTGAGAATGTGTCTGTGAGAGATTCCTGTAAGGACAGAAAACAACAGTGTGTTTTGCAAGAAAAGAAATCCTAGTTGTTGCACCTGCATCTTCAGGCACATATGTGTTGTTTTAGCAGTGGTAGACCTCCACACTGAAATCAATCACATTATGGTTAGTTACCTTTCTCCTTCCTAGCTGGCTTGCCTGTGGTGTGAACATCTGGCACACACATATGGGCACTTAATTGGACAAGGTAATAATTTGTTTTCTAATATTTTATAACAAGAAAATCTATGGCCAAAGCGTGCAGTCAGAAGCAACCTGTGACCTTTTCATCTGCTTTGATGAGGAGATGTGGTTATTCAAGACCTTTCCCGGGGAAGAGTGACTGCAAATGATGAATCAGCATAAGTGTGGCTTTGTCTAGCAATATTTATTCACACAGCTAGATTAACTACTCTCTGATGGCTTTTAGAAAACCTGCTCCCCCTTCTGCAAAACACCTACGCTATTGCAGAAAGGTCTTGTTAGCTCAGCAACAGATGGAATGAATAAGGACATGTGATACTGTGTCAGGCCATCACATATCATCAGGTCTTATCTACATCAACATCTGTGCTGAAGACTGTGGTACAAGCCAGAAGATAGTCAACTGACTTGAAGTACTACTTAGCAGGCTAATAATCCCCTAACTAGTCATATGACTGCCTACAAACTTCAGTGATTTAAAACTATTCCAACAGTACATTTGATAAGTTAATATTTGGAGAAAATGTTGTTTGCCTCCTACAGCAGGAAAGAAGGAAGACGTTCCTTTTGATTATGATTCAAGGAAGTGTTAGTGTTACTAGAGACAGATATTCTAGATCCCACAACCAAACTGAGCTGTTAATTTTGTTCATGAGAACCTGGTGTCTGACCATTAAATATGATTTTTCTTTGGTTGCCTTAGTCTTTGAGGAAAGCTATAGAATACCTCTGAAACTTACAACAGTTACAAATCAATAAATGTTGACCTTCATCTTGCTACTGACTGTCTTATAGGTAGCAGAAAAATGGCTAGTTGCGAATAGATGCTGATAAGATACCTATTCCAAAGAAGGTCATATAAATATTTAGTAGCCTTTATTTCAGTCAACAAACCATCGGCTAAGTCAGGTGAAAGTAGAACAATGGAATACAACAGTTAAGAAATTAATAACATCACAAGTGTCACAATTCGCTATCGGTTGAATGACTGTCTTTATCATTTAAAGCAGGAACTGAATGCCAATTAATAAGTGTTCTGAGTACTCTTTGTTACACTCCTAGCATTTACAGGTTATTAATGAAGCACTTGCGGCTTTTTGCCGCTGCAAAGAGAAATTTGGCCACCTGTTCCGTTACCCTTTTGTCAAAATCAGACAGTAAATAAGTACAGTACCAATTTAGGGTTCTTCCTGGCTATTTGGTGAGTAGAGGGGATATTAACCTTAGTCTATCATCCCTGTAAATTGTGCAAATAAAAAGTACATGTATTACAGTTTCGATTTTACCCTCCCTGCAAGGGCAAACTCTGTGTTCATAATCAGTCCCTTTGTATCTACCCTCTAGTATGGCTGATTTGAGGGCATTAAATCTGGCCCAACTGAAAGCAAGATGAAATTTTGGGATATTTAAATTTTCTAAATATTTGGCACGTCCCAAAGAATTAAATGTTAGGCCTAAATTCAGTGGAGAGCATGTGCAGCATGCCGGAACCATCGAGGCCTATTTGTCTATGTCACTGATTCGTTCCGCTAAGGCAGTGTTTGCCAACCTTTTTTGAGCCGCGGCACACTTTTAACATTAAAAAAATTCGGGGGCACACCACCCACCAAAATGACACTGTAACACAGTAAAGAACGGCTGGGGGATGGTGAGCTGCTGGGAGCAGCTGCTGGGAGTGCCGAAGCCAGGGAGGAGCCAGGCCACACCATGCCCTGCCCCTCCCTGGCTTCAGTTCTCTCACAGCTTCGCCAGCCTTGAGGGGCAGTGCCAAGCCAGCATTGTGCTGGCTCTGCCACTGCTGGCTTGGCACTGCCCCTCAAGGCTGGCGAAGCTGTGAGGGCACTTAAGCTGGGGGGGGCGGATCCAGGCCACGCCATGCCCCGGCCCCTCTCCCCGGCTTCAGTTCTCCCACAGCTTTGCCAGCTTTGAGGGGGCAAGCCAGCATTGTGCTGGCTCTGCCATCGCTGGCTTGGCACTGCCCCCTCAAGGCTGGCAAAGCTGTGGGAGTGCTGAAGCCTGGGGGAGGGGGAGGGGGAGCATGAGCGGTGGACAGGCTTCAGTAGGCGGGGCTCCTCCTCCGCGCAGCTTCAACAAGCAAGGGGAGAGAGTCATGGCGGGAGTCATGGCAGATTGGAGGCTGGTTGGGGAAACGGCTGAATGAGGCGGTGCCCCGGTCCCTTCTTCTTTTTCTTTGCGGCCGCCCGTCCCTTCCTCCTCCTCTCCCAAGCAGCAGAAGTTCAGCCGGGGGGGGGGGAAGGAAGGGGGCAGAGAGCTTTTCTCGCGGCACACCTGATGATCGCTCACAGCACACTAGTGTGCCACGGCACACTGGTTGAGAAACACTGTGCTAAGGTCTGCATTGTCTTTTTATGCTCCAAACTGCTCAGTATGTTCTCTGAGAGGCCCATCTGCCTAAGTTTCTGATTTAATGCTTTGATTCGGTGGGATTTAAAGAGGTCTTCTTGAATCAAATATGTATATCCCGCTTCCGGCCCTTTGTACATACTCTCCATCCAGTATCCTAGGGCCCTTCTCCATAAATATTAGCAGCTGATGGCTTTCAAACCAAGAAGATGGTGAGTCCAATTTCTGAAAGACTTATCCAGGGTACTGAACTGTCACCCCAAAATGGCTTCAACACTTGGATGGCTCCTGCAAAAATTATCCTCAAACTTAGAGATGATTTGCTGCCCAAATGACATAGGAGACACCAACTGCAACTCTTAACTAAACCTGTTTCCCTTAAGAAGAAAAACTATTGTTTTTTTATTTTTTTAAAAATCTCACTGCACGCTAAAATGGCACTTGGATATAATTTTGTTAATTTGTGACATTTTATAATGTTGACTTTTCTTTTTCCTAACCTAATTAGATGTCATCCAAAGACAATAAACAGCAGTTAATCCTGACCCCAAGATCATGGAAATTTGGAATTTGGCAGATAAGCAAATGAGGAAAAGGTTACCTGACGCACATTTTCATGCACACGCAGGCACAGAGAAGATGAATTCCTCTATTGTTCAGAGGACTGTGAAAGAACAGAATTTTATCATAGTATGGCCAGGTCCCATCAAACAACGGCCAGCCCTCTTCAGTCTGTTATCGTTCATTGGGCCTAAACAAAATGGATTTTTGCCAGTGAAATAAATCCAGAATTACAGTTTCAACAGTCAAAGTCTGACTTCTGTGCAAGATAAATGTTTGAGAGAGGATGCATAAATAATTCTTTGCCATTTCCTTCTGACACAGAGCTCATCAAATCTAATTTGTGCTCCATGCTGAATGATGAACGTTTTCTTGTCTTTGGATGCTCTCATCATGCAACAAATTATTATACATCAAAGAAATGAGTTCTGCCTCAAAAACGATGCTAAAGGTTATGAGCTAGAAAAGAATGGGGGGAAATCGCACCTATGAAATTAATAAAAACACATTTGAAGAATCAAGTTAACGGTGACTGCTCACCAGTTCCTTTCAAATTACTCAAACAATGCACTGAGAAATAAGAAAACTGATATATGAGTACAAGGGTACTATTGCTAGGACACAATGTTTTGTGGGAAAGTTTTGGTTGAAAATTAACAGGCCTGCATTTTCCATTTAAACTTCTCCCCTGTTGAAATGAATTACATTTGGAGCACAAGTGATGAGCATGTTGGGGAAGGAGGCAACTGCCTGAAATTTGACTTCTTTTCTCTCCCCATGTACAATGTGCATTAGAAATACAAAATATATAACAGTTACCATTTACTTAACATAAAATTATCCATTCTTTTGCCATATTTTGTTTGTTAAGATATTGAAAAAGTGCTCCACCTTCTCTTATGTTCTCAATAATCCTTTCCACATTGGCGATCCATAAAATTCTATTTTTTCTCCCTCTGATGCATCTTTTTCTATCTGTTTTGCCTTACAGCCTGAATACCTTAGCAGTTATACACAGACCATTTTCCTAGGGATCTCATCACACTAGAGCAGTGGTTCCCAATAAAATAAGGTCTGTGGCTCTAGATCAGTGTTTTTCAACCTTTTTTATATATATAATAAATTTTTATTGATACATGTTTTCCATCTACACATTTAAAAACACAACAACCTAGCTAAGGGTGGCTGGGGAGGGTTAAATAGGGAAGGGAGCTGGGGTATAAGGATAGGGTAGGTATGTCCAAGGGATACATTTGGGTAAGGGGTGTCTAACTTCCAAATCTTCCTTTGCTGCTTTCTATTCTTATTTCTTTCTTCTTACATTCCGTCACCACGGCCTACCCTTTCTAGTCCCGTTTCCCTACTACTTATGTTTTTCTTTAGGGGTAATTTTCCTTACATCATATTTTCTTTTGTTTTATATTTTCTTTTTAAAGTCCTCATATAAATTCCAGTCCGTTTTTTTATGGGTCTTCCATAAGACGTCTTCAAGGCAAAAGTTAATTTGTCCATATCTTTTATTTCGTCAACCTTTTGGAGCCAGTCTTCCACAGTAGGTAAATCTTTTTGTTTCCAATTTCTCACGTAAATTATTCTGGCCGCTGTAGTCAAATAGGTAAAGAGAATATCCTGGTTCAAATCTATTTTCATTTCTTCATCTGTTAGACCCAACAGAAAATATTCTGGTTTCTTACTGATTTTTATTCTTAATATTTTCTCGCAATATTCTTGAATCATTTTCCAGAATCCCTGTGCCCTAGGGCAGGTCCACCACATATGGCAAAATGTTCCTACCTCCTTCTCGCATTTCCTACATTTGTTGTTTGCTGATTTATACATCAGCCCCAGTTGGTGAGGTGAGATGTACCACCTATAGAACATTTTATACCAATTTTCTTTGATATCTGTCGCATATGTATACCTAATTTTTCTCTGCCATATTTCTTCCCACTCTCTCATTTTGACTGTTCTGCCAATATTTTTTGCCCATGTAATCATGCAGTCTTTTACTGTCTCTCTTTCAGTTGCCCATTCTAATAATATATTATATATATTCGTTATATTCTTCTTTTCTTTATTAATGACTCTCTCATAAAAATCATCCTTATCGGCAAAGCCTTTGTCCTTGTCTTTTCTAAAATATTCTTTTGTCTTCATGTGTTGTAACCAGGAGAAAGATTTAAATTTGCTTGTTATTTCCTCTTTTGTTCTCAAATAGTAATCCTCCCTCTCCTTTTTCAGTAAGTCTTTATATGTTGGCCACTGGGACCAGCCTAATAATCTTCTCTGGGTCGCTTTTTTGAGCTGCGGCACATTTTTTACATTTACAAAATCCTGGGGCACACCACCAACCAAAATGACACAAAATGACACTCTAACACAGTAATACATATAGTTAATATGTTTTTAGATGTAGTTATACACTCAGTGTGAAACCTGGGCCTGTTTCAATGAACACAACATATATATGACTTCCTCTCACATATTTATACATGGCTATAATGTCTTCTCTCAGCCTTCTCTTCTTCAAGCTAAACATGCCCAGCTCTTCAAGCCGCTCCTCATAGAGCTTGTTCTCCAGATCTTTGTGAAATTTCACCCTGAGCGAAACTTGCTTCCAGTTAACTATGGATGTCATGAAGCTGTTATAAACAGTTCCCTGGGGGGGGGAGGCAACTCTTGAAAAATCCAGTAAAATAGTTTTTAAAAAATTCCAAGTGGAGAGGCTCAATTTGTTTCTTGGAAATCTGTGAGGGGGCTGCTAGGAGGGGGGTAGTGCCAATTTCTCACGGCACACCTGATGATCGATCACGGCACACTGGTTGGGGAAACTGCTCTAGATTATTAAATATGGTTTTCTGTGTATGAGCTGATGATGACTACTGGATGGCATATGTTCTTTATCGGAAACTAGAGCTGATGTGGTCTATCCAATGCAATTTTCTGAATCAGCACCACAAATAACCAAACCAAATCTAAAGTTGACCAAAAACTGATTCATAATCCTTTTGGTACTAATGTTGGAGAGTGGTCCCTGGTCAAGTGGTCCTTGGTCAGGTCATGTGGCCCCTGGTCAAAGTGATCCCTGGTTAAGGAAAAGGTTGAGAACCACTGCACTAGAGCATGTATCCACTTTAAATCCAGTTTCTACCTCCTGCAAAATTCTGGGGCTTGCAGTTTAGGGAGGGGCCTTTAAACTGCTTAGCCAGATAGATCCTGGATCTCACTAAACTACAAACCTCAGAATTCTGCAGGAGGCAGAAACTGGATTTAAAGTGGATCCCTGCTGTGGTGTGATGAGGCTGTAAGTCTCCGCAAAGCAAGGCCAGTGTGGTGTAGTTGTCCAAGTGCTGGACAAGGACTATAGTAGACCAATCTTAAATCCCCATTTCCCATTGAAACCTATTGGGCAACCTCCATCTTAGCCTTAGAGGAAGACAGTGGCAAGCCCCTTGAGCACTTAGGCCTTAATGATGGGCTTTAGTCTTAGGCTTGCGTAAATCAGAAACAATTTGAAGGCACACAACAACAAAGCAGAGGTTAGGATCTCCAACTATTTTTGGTCACGACTCCAGAATCCCTAACTAAACTAGCTATGGCTGATAGAAACAGTAGGCCAAACATAGCTAGAGTATCATATTTCCCAACCCTGCCCTACAGAACCATTGTTTTTTTTCCCAGATTAACAATATCACAAGATATATTCTATTACACTTGACAGGTAACAGGGTTTTGAACAAGCAAGTATTCAGGTGTATTTTTTAAACAAAAAAGGAAGGATTCAATGCATCTATCAAGTAACACAAAGGCACTAGTCTCAAGCAGCAGTTAATTTAAACAATTCTGAACCAAACTGAATGCTACAACTACCCAATTTGCATTTCAATGCATAGCATATTGATTCTGCCAATACCTGTTCCACAAAAATACTTTTGCACAAAGTGGGAGGAAAATATACTGAACAACTTGGTTGTAGCTCTTAACATAAGAACAAGGCGCTGAAGAATTAGATTTTGCTTAGTTTTTTCCCTTCTCCTCTTTCTTTTTGTATTACATTCTGGATTTCTTGAGTATTTTTGTTTGTCTTATCATAAAGTCATTATTAAAATTATAAACATAGTGCTATATAACAATTGTACACATTTAAAATTAAAAGGCCAGTTCAGTACTAATTACATCGGGCAGCTCAGCTTCCAATGGTCAAGATTGCAAAGCGGACTTCAACAACTATGAGAGGGCTGGGCTAGTACGACAAAGTAGACTAGGGCTCGGGGAATGGGTAAAGTGCAGGTCTCTCTTGAGCAGGTATCACTAACCAAGGGCTCCCTCTGATGTTTTTGGCCACATACCCCATCATCCTCACATAAACAGGCCTTGCAGGGTGTTATCATGGGGTTGCAGTCTAGAAGCTTTCACACTGAGGGAAGCTCTCATTAGGCATTACAAGATAATGGCATGAACCACTGAAGGTAAATTGGCTTTTTAGTTTTTCACGTCTCCACAGTGATGTGATCTGACCACATACATAGGCTGCAATCACAAATGACATGTTTGGGTGTTAACTTTTAAAACTGCAGTGTTAGGGAAAGATGCAACCATTGAGCATCCAGTTTACTAAATACAAGAACTGTTTTAGGCTGGATCTACACTGCCATATAATGCAGTTTGAAACTATATCATATAGTCAGTGTACACCCATATAATGCAGTTTAACTGCACTGAAATGCATTACATGGGTCTACACCAGTGGTTCCCAAATGGAATAGGATGAGATTGGCTATTGTCTGAATGTATGACCACGTTTACAGATTGAGTGGAATTGTTTTAATGGCGATGTGGTTTTATGCTGGGTTTTTATGTTTTTAATATGTTGTTGTAGTTGTTTTAAAATTATATAGCATTGAATTTTCACTGTTATGTCGGTCTGAGTCCCTCGATAGAGGTGAGAAGGTCAGGGTACAAAAGTTTTAAATAAATTAAATAAATATTTTTTTGGGCCTACTGCCCCCTTTCCAGAAAAAAATTTACTCACTGCCCCCCTAGAAATTATTTTTTTTAAATTTTCAATAGCAATTAAACAGAAAGATATATATGTATTAATATTTCTACCTTTTTCGTAAAATATAATAAAGCTGTAAATTAGAAACATTGAAGTTTGAAATTATGAAACTATTTATTGAACTTAGAATAGAAAGGTAATACAAAAAAGTTAAAACATTCGAAATCATCTTAAAGAGAAAGATGAACCTGGTATGCTGCTACCAATGTAGTAATCCTCGGCTCTATTTTCGTCAGTAGTAATCTCGAATCACCGCGATTGACTATTTTGCAATCGGTTTCTCTTTTTTTGTTAATAAATTGGTTACTGCATTGAATCCATGTTCCACTAAATATGTTGAAGGACATTATTATTATTGTTATAAGACTCAACCAGTAGGAAGGGAACCCCAAAGGTATTATTATTATTATCCCTTGCTTGACGAGAGGAGGAGGAGGGAGCAGGAGGAGGGAAGAAGAGCCCCCAAATTCTCCTGGAACTTCCAGCACCCTCCTAGATCGCCCCACCACCCACCAGGGGATGGTACCGCCCACTTTGGGAGCCACTGGTCTACACTGACCATATAATGCAGTTCCAAACTGTAGTATACGGCAGTGTGGCTCCAACCTCAAGCTCATTGTGACATCATCTATATCTTTCCTTAATTTATATCCCACTTTTCTCCCAATGTAAAATCCAAAGCAATTTGCAGTCCAAGTTAAACTAAAATATAGCTCAAACAAAATATGTTACAAAAGGTTGTTAAAAATTGAACAAATGATCCAATTAAATAAATTTATTTATTTATTTATTTAAAACTTTTATATCCTGATCTTCTTTACCTTCATAGAGGGACTCAGTTTAAAACTGTTAAAACACATTTAAAGCATAACAAAAAACATTTTGTAAGGATGCTGGCATGGCAGTTAAAGTTAGAATCATAGCAGTATGAAAGGGGTTCATGTAAACTTACTAGTTAGCCCAGGCATGGGCAAACTTCAGCCCTCCAGGTGTTTTGAACTTTAACTCCCACAATTCCTAACAGCCTCAGTCCCCGTTTTCCTTTTCCTTTCTGCTTAAGCGGCTGAGGGGGGAAAGGAGGGGGCCTGAGGCTGTTAGGAATTGTGGGAGTTGAAGTCCAAAACACCTGGAGGGCCCAAGTTTGCCCATGTCTGCGTTAGCCACATTGATTTCAGTGAACCTTGTTCTCCACCAGCAATAAAATACCCTTTATCTTTTCCTTGTGTTCATTTAATAAGCATATATTTCATCTTTTAGGAAAGAAAGACTTTTCATGAGGCTGCTTACAATAATATATAGATTAAATATATAGTACTATAAAGATCAGAACTAAAACTAAAATGAATTATAGCAACTTAGAAAATTAAAATAGGAAGACGTGTCAACGTTTTATTATTTGATTTTTTCTTTCCAGTTGCAAAATAATTTTCAAGATAAGATGGGATGGCTTGAAGAAAGCACAAAACTCAAATTACTGGTATCTAATGCATCTATCGAAATACATGGATTTATGAACAACCTCATTTTCTTTCATTTCCAATTCATCTTCCTTTGAGACTGTATATGAATGAAATACAGAATACAGTGTTCCCTCACTACTTCGCATTTCACATTTAACAAACTTGCTGTTTTGCGAATTTTAATAAATATTAATTTAAAATAAATATCATGGTATTTTCACTGTTTTGTGGATTTTTGCCACCGCCGCTCTCCAGGGCGCTTTCCCTCCTTAGTCCTCCCTCCCTTTCTCCAGCCTTGGAGGGCCTTTCCTTCCTTCCTTTCCTTCACTTTATTTTAAGTGTTTAAAGACTTAAAATAGTGTATAGCAGTAGTAATGGTATATTACAGTATAGCAAATCGTTAAAAGAGCATCCCAATGAGTAGCAAGAAACAATACATCAATCAGCATATAAATCAGCAAGTAGAGTACATGCAATAGAATACAATATAGTATAAAGCAAGTGGGAAGCTACATAGGTACATAGCAGTGATGAAGTTAAACATCAAAATATAATAATATAGTGTAGAATGCAGTTGCAATATATCATGACACAGAACCCCAGCTATATCCAGAGGGATTTAATTGCTGTTTAACTTCATCACTGCTATGTACCTATGTAGCTTCCCACTTGCTTTATACTATATTGTATTCTATTGCATGTACTCTACTTGCTGATTTATATGCTGATTGATGTATTGTTTCTTGCTACTCATTGGGATGCTCTTTTAACGATTTGCTATACTGTAATATACCATTACTACTGCTTTACATATGTGGTATCTGTTTATTCAGAGGGATTTAATTGCTCAGCTTGTTTTTTTCAGTGCATTGTGCCAGTCCTCCTTTGTTCTCTTTGTTGTTATTAAAATAGTGTATACCTGCTAAAATAATGTATAAGTATTGAAATAAATAGAGTGTCCCCACTTCGCGGATTTTCGCTTAGGTCCTGGAACGTAACCCCCGCGATAAGTGAGGGAGCACTGTACAGATATTAGAAAACCAATGGGAGCCAGAACATGGAAATATTACTTGTTTGGACAATGACATCTAGAATCTATTGTTCTGGCACAGGTTTGGGGATTCTGGGAGTTGTATTATTTTCCAATCACCATCACAATCATTTATACCCTTAGGAAAATGTTGCAGTCCAGAATTTTTTTTGCAACCTCTGAATTAGACGTGATTAAAATAATCAGAAAGTTTCTGATGGAGCACTGTTGTGTACAAACTGATAACACCATGTATTACGATTTTTGTTCCTGGGTTATAATTGTCACTTCCTAATTGATTATCTCATTAAAACATGGAAAAAGTTTATTAAACTGCAAAAATCTTTTTGTGCGACATCCCGCATCATATTTTGCTATAGTTTTTCAATGAACATCTCTACAGTCACAACCAATTCAACCTAGTTTGTGGCAGCCTCGAATATGAAGTTTCTGGAATATAACAACTATAATCAAAGTAAGTACTGCACAATTAAACAGGAAAAAATACTTTCAAAGCAGGAACAGAATTTTTTTTCAAATTTTGTTACATAGTGTAATAACTGAAATAAATCTCATTACCACAAGGGGGCGCTGTTGTGAAATACGGTATCTTCTGATGGATTTCCTAATATTCCTCCTGTGTTTACAGTAAAGCTCCAGAAAGACAAAACAATAATGATACAATATAATAAACTGCTCAAAAGGATGTGGTCAGTGTAGATTCATAGATTAAAGTTCAACAAAGTTAAATGGCATTATCTGAGTCTACACCAGGCATGGGCAAACTTCGCCCGTTCAACTCCCACCATTCCTAACAGCCCAAAACACCTGGGTAGCCGAAATTTGCTCATGCCAGGTCTACACTTAGCATATATAATGAGGCCTAAATCTTAGGTAAGATTTTTATAGGATTGCAGTCCGGAATATTTAATAAGAGCAACATAAAGCTTTTGTCGCTTTTGCTTTTTAGTTTCAGAAAGAGGAGACAGGCACGTGGTTGTGCTTTTTTAAAAATTCCTTTTTGCAAGAATGGAGGGCATTTATTGAAGCACAGCAGCCGCCTCGCACACTCTCCCTGCTCAATTTGATATAATTTCATATTTTATTTATAATAAACTTGATATAACATTGCCACATTATGCTTATTTATTTATTTGTCCTTTTTATTATTATTTGTTGCTTCCTGTGTCAAAGGCTTCTCTTTGGCCTCAGTTGAACCAGTGGGATCCCAAAATGTGTTGGAAAAACAGGAGGATTGGCAGTTTGAAGTCACGGGTTGGGGTGAGCTCCCAACTGTTAGGCCTAGCTTCTGCCAACCTAGCAGTTCGAAAGCATGCAATGGCCCGAAATGATGTATTGTGTCCAAATTTGGTGTCAATTCATCCAGTGGTTTTTGAGTTATGTTAATCCCACAAATGAACATTACATTTTTATTTATATAGATTGAAGATTGTATTATAACAAAAGCTGATTTGTTTATATCATTTATGATCATAGAATCATAGAGTTGGAAGACCTCATGGGCCATCCAGTCCAACCCAGAGGAGTTAAAAGAGGCGGTGGTTAGTCCATTGCTGAAGAAGCCTGGTTTAGACCCTGCGGCCCCCTCCAATTACCGCCCAGTGTCCAATTTACCGTACCTGGGCAAGGTAATTGAGAGGGCAGCAATGGACCAGCTGCAGGCCTTCTTGGATGATGCAACCTGGCTAGACCCCTTCCAGTCCAGCTTCCATTTTGGCCATGGGACAGAGACTGTCCTGGTCTCCATCACAGACCTACTCCGTTGCCATTTGGACCGAGGCGGATCGGCGCTGCTCGTGTTATTGGACCTCACGGCAGCGTTTGATACTGTTGATTACCAACTTTTGACACACCGCCTGGCAGTGGCGGGATGAGGGGACAGCCGGGGTGGTCTCCGAGGGCTCCCCCTTACATTGTGGAGTCCCTCAGGGGGCCATTCTCTCCCCGCTGTTATTTAACATCTACATGCGACCACTCGCCCAACTGGTACGGAGTTTTGGCCTGGAATGTCATCAGTACGCTGATGACACCTAGCTCATTCTGAGGATGGACCCCGGGGCGGACTCTGTACCCGATAATTTCCATCTCTGCCTGGAAGCCGTAACTGGATGGCTGCGAGCCAGTAAGTTGAAGGTGAACCCAGTGAAGACGGAGATCTTGTGGCTGGGCCGCCCGGGGGGGGGGGTAGAGACCCTGTTGCCGACGTTCGACGGCGTGGCTCTTTGCCCGCAACCGTCAGTAAAGAGCCTAGGGGTCCGGCTGGACTCCCAGCTGTCTATGGAGGCGCAGATTGCCTGCGCCTGCAAGATAGCCTTCTACCACCTACAACAGGCAAAACGTCTGGCTCCTTACCTCTCCCGCTGCGACCTGGCCACGGTGATCCAAGCCACGGTCATCTCAAGGCTCGACTACTGTAATGCGCTGTACATTGGCCTACCCTTGTCGGCGATCCGGAAACTCAAGCTGGTGCAGAACGCTGCAGCATGTCTGCTCTCAGGAGCATCAAGATCTGCCCACATGACTCCACTCTTGCGCAAACTGCACTGGCTTCCAATTGAATTCTGGGTCACTTTCAAGGTGTTAGTTTTAACTTTCAAGGCCTTATATGGTTTGGGGCCAGTGTACCTGAGGGAGCAGCTTACCCCTTATGTGCCCAGGAGATCACTGCGCTCAGAGGGGCTCAATCTACTGGATGTGCCTGGGATTAAGGTCTATAGACTTGCCAGCACGCGGCAGAGGGCGTTTGCCGTAGCCGCGCCAACTCTGTGGAACACCCTCCCTGAAGAGTTACGAGCCATCCGGGAATTAATGCCGTTCCGCAGAGCCGTAAAAACCTGGCTATTTAGACAGGCATTTGGCCCATAACTAATGAGTATTATCAGCATCCTGTTGTGCCGCTGCCAGCATATTTCTACTGCCATCGCAGTTTGCTGGAATTGATTTTAACTGGGGGTTTTAAATTGATCTTATTGTATTTTATTGCATTTTATGTGTTTTATCTATTAACTCTGTAAACCGCTCTGGGCTGCAGAGAGAACGGTATATTGTCGAACCAATAAATAAATAAATAAACCCCTGCCAAGGAGCAGGAAAACTGCAATCAAAGCACCCTCGACAGAAGGCCATCCAGCCTCTGTTTAAAAGCCTCCAAAGGAGGAGCACTCTGGGACAGAGAGTTCCACTGCTGAACAGCTCTCACAGTCAGGAAGTTCTTCCTAATGTTCAGGTGGAATCTCCTTTCTTGTAGTTTGAAGCCATTGTTCCGTGTCCCAGTCTCTAAGGCAGTGTTTCCCAACCAGTGTGCCGGGGCACACTAGTGTGCCGTGAGCGATCATCAGGTGTGCGGTGGGAAATTGGAACCTCCAATACCCTTACTTATTAAAGGAGCGCCGCTACGTCACAGTACAAAATGCACAATTAATCATACATAATCACACGCAAAAAACACATTCAAAGTACCCAATCCTGTTGGAGAAAATCAAAAGTCTTACATAAGGTAGTTCGGCATGGTCGCCACAGAGAGCGGAGGAGTAACCACATTTATACAATCATTTGTATTATATACAAAACCATAAACTCATCGGTCATCATCTCCTGTTCTCAAGGTATTCTGGATAATGAATCCGCTACCACATTAGATTTACCTTTAACATGTACAATATGAAAGGTATAATCTTGTAATGATAAACTCCATCTTAAAAGTTTATTATTTGTACCCTTGGTGTTGTTCAACCACTTTAGAGGGGCATGATCGGTCCGAAGGGTGAACCTTCTTCCCCATAAGTAAGGTCTCAATTTTTGAATTGACCAAACTATAGCCAAACATGTGACTTCCCTCACATATTTATACATGGCTACCATGTCTCCTCTCAGCCTTCTCTTCTTCAGGCTAAACATGTCCTGCTCTTTAAGCCGCTCCTCATAGGGCTTGTTCTCCAGACCCTTGAAATTATATAATATTATTATATAACTTCGAACTGCTATGTTGGCAGAAGCTGGGCCAAGTGAAATTATGTATAATTTATGTATTTAAATATCATAAGTTGCGTCGACTACAAGGACTGTGTGCGACCAGTTCCCCACTATCACAATCAAGCGAGTCCTGGGAGGGTTGCATGGCTGCAAACGCGCCTGACTACAAATCCCAGCAGCCCCTGCGAAGAGGAGAAGGGCCGGTTTTCGGTTTGAGCTAGGCGCGGGGGAGATGTAGCCGCGGTGCCTTCTGGGGCTTGGAGTTTTAAAGGAAAGGGAGCTGCTGGCTGGATACGAGGCGCCGGGCGCGAGGCATGCCGGGAGTTGTAGTCGCCTCGGCCTGAGGACTGACTTGGGAGAGAGAGGCTGAGAACAACAAACAACAGGTAGACGCCGCTTCCCGCCCTGGCCGCCGGTCACGTGACTTTCCGATTGGCAGGCGACGAGGAGAGCTGGAGGAGGAGAGAGGGAAGCGGCGGGAGAGGAGTTTGGGCGGCCGCGGGGAAGTCAGCCTGCGAGGGAAGGAAGGTATGGTAAGCGGCCCAGGAGGCTTCTGAAGGAATCAAGGGGCTGAGAGCCAAAACCACCCCAGAGTTCACAGTTTGGTGGCATGGATTGCATGGATGTCTCCCAGGCTGCGTCTACACTGCAGGCTGGATGCACTCCTTGACACCACTTTTAAACTGCCATGGCCCAATGTAGTTCTGGCAGCCTGGGAGTTGTAGTTTGGTGAGGCACCAACAGGGAAGGCTCAAGACCTTGTAGTCTCCCATGGCCACAGGACAGGCAGCCTTGGCACATCAAAGTGGGGTCAGAAGTGCAGTGTAGACCAGGCCTGGGCAAACTTGGGCCCTCCCTCAGGTGTTTTGGACTCCAACTCCCACAATTCCTAACAGCCGGTAGGCTGTTAGGAATTGTGGGAGTTGGAGTCCAAAACACCTGGAGGGAGGGCCCAAGCTTCGATCTGTGTCTAAACTAGGGTATTTAATGCCGTTCTCAAGTTCCTACGTGGTTTCCAAAAGTTGAGAAAGGCGGCCTGCATGTATCTAACTATCTATAACAGTGTTTCTCAACCTGGGGGTCGGGACCCCTTCGGGGGCTCGTGAGGGGGTATTTGAGGGGTCACCAAAGACCATTAGAAAACACAGTGTTTTCTGTTAGTCATGGGGGGGGGCTTCTGTTTGGGAGGTTTGGCCCAATTCCATTATTGGTGGGGTCCGTAATACTCTATTATTGTAGTTGAACTATAAATCCTAGCAACTACAAGTCCCAAATGTCAAGGTCTATTTTCTCCAAACTCCACCAGTGTTCTCATTTGGGCATATTCAGTATTTGTGCCAAGTTTGGTCCTGATCAAACATTGCTTGAGTCCACAGCGCTCTCTGGATGTTGGTGAACTACAACTTCCAATTGTCAAGGTCTATTTCACCCAAACTCCACCAGTGTTCTCATTTGGGCATATTCAGTATTTGTGCCAAGTTTGGTCCTGATCAAACATTGCTTGAGTCCACAGCGCTCTCTGGATGTTGGCGAACTACAACTTCCAAATGTCAACGTCTATTTTCCCCAAACTCCACCAGTGTTCACATTTGGGCTTTTTGAGTATTTGTGCCAAGTTTGGTCCTGATCAAACATTGCTTGAGTCCACAGCGCTCTCTGGATGTTGCGAACTACAACTTCCAAATGTCAACGTCTATTTTCCCCAAACTCCACCAGTCTTCACATTTGGGCTTTTTGAGTATTTGTGCCAAGTTTGGTCCAGATCCATCATTGTTTGAGTCCACAGTGCTCTCTGGATGCAGGTGAACTACAACTCCAAAACTTAAGGTCAGTGCCCACCAAACCCTTCCAGTATTTTCTGTTGGTCATGGGAGTTCTGCGTGCCAAATTTAGTTCAATTCAATCACTGGTGGAGTTCGGAATGTTCTTTGATTGTAGGTGAACTATAAATCCCAACAACTACAACTCCCAAATGACAAAATCAGTCCCCCAACCCCACCACATCAATTTGGACATATCAGCTATTTTTGCCAAATTTGGTCCAGTGAATGAAAATAAATCCTGCATATCAGATATTTACATGACGATTCATAGCAGTAGCAAAATGACAGTTAAGAAGTAGCAACAAAAATAATGTTATGGTTGGGGGTCACCACATTAAGGGGTGTTAAGTATTAAGAAGTCACGGCACTAGGAAGGTTGAGAAACACTGATCTATAGCAGTGGTTCCCAAAGTGAGCGGTACCACCCCCTGGTGGGCGGTGGGGCGATCTAGGGGGGCGCTGGAAGGTCCAGGAGAATTTGGGGGGCACTGAACCCCTGTAAGGGGGCAGTGGGGGCGGTAGCGTGAGCCAGGCGACAGGCTACCACCCATCTCTGTGTGTGTCTCTCTCTCTTCTTCCCTCCTCCTGCTCCCTCCTCCTCCTCTCGCCAAGCAAGGGATAATAATAATAATAATAATAATAATAATACCTTTGGGGTTCCCTTCCAACTGGTTGAGTCTTATAGCAATAATAATGTCCTTCAATTTATTTAGTGGAACGTGGATTCGGCGCGGTAACCAATTTATTAACAAAAGAAGAAACCGATTGCAAAATAGTCAATCACGATGATTTGAGATTACTGCTAACGAAAATAGAGCCGAGACTTACTAGATTGCTAGCAGCATACCAGTTTCATCCTTCTCATTAAGATGATTTCGAATGTTTTAACTTTTTTTTGTATTACCTTTCTATTCTAAGTTCGATAAATAGTTTCATAATTTCAAACTTCAATGTTTCTAATTTACAACTTTCTTTATTATATTTTACGAAAGAGGTAGAAATATTAATAGATATATATTTATCTCTTTCTGTTTAATTGCTATTTAAATTTTTAAAAAATAATTTCTAGGGGGGCGGTGAGTAATTTTTTTTTCTGGAAAGGGGGCAGTAGGCCAAAAAAGGTTGGGAACCACTGATCTATAGGGTTGCTACCTGGCAGTGCCAGTGTGTCTCTCATACGTCTTCACATGTCAAGTCAATGCAATGGCAGTCTCTGCAATATTTGCTTTGTTAAGGAAGATACTGAAAAAGTTCTCATAGTGTGCATCTAATAATAATGATGATAATCAACTATTATTTATTTATTTATTTATTTCTGCCAAAGGGACTCAGGGGTTACCAAACAAAAGCCAATGGCACAGGCAAATATTCAATGCTATCTAAGGGAAACCAAACAAAAAAGTGGCAAATATTAAATGCCATAATGAAAACAAACCAAGTTGGAGGGTGAGACAAATGATGAAGGGTCTGGAGAACAATCCCTATGAGGAGCAGCTTAAACAGCTGGGCATGTTTAGCCTGAAGAAAAGAAGGCTGAGAGGAGACATGATGGCTATGTATAAAGATGGGAGGGGAAGTCATAGAGAGGAGGGAGCAAGCTTGTTTTCCGCTACCCCGGAGACTAGGACATGGAACATTGACTTCAAACTACAGGAAAGTAGATTCCACCTGAACATTAGGAAGAACTTCCTGGCTCTGAGAGCTGTTCAGCAGTGGAACTCTCTGCCCTAGAGTGTGGTGGAGGCTCCATCTTTGGAGGCTTTTAATCAGAGTCTGGATGGCCATCTGTCGGGGGTGCTTCGAATGCAGTTTTCCTGTTTCTTGGCAGGGTGTTGGAGTGGATGGCCCACAAGGACTCTTCCAACTCTATGATTCTATGAAATCAAACCAATAAACAACATCAATATAAACTTTTATTGAGAACTATAGCTTTTGTGATAAATCCAAGACTTTGTTACCCACCATTGTAGGATGAGTTGGCCCACCAGCATAGATCTGTATATGTTTTTTTAATGACAACCCACACAAAAGGTGCAACACAATCCTTTTGCTGAACATAGAATATAGGATTTTAATAGGATGGGTTGTATGCCTTGTTTTGGAGATCTAGTTGATATTATATTACAATGTTATATGGGATGTGTAAGTACTTAAAGTGATAATTGATGATGAGATTGGTGTTCATAGGTGTTTGTCCCAGATCCCACTCATTGCTGGAAAATGAAGTGAGACAAGTGTTTAGTAGTCACACAGACTTACATTATCCTCTTCCTTTGGGATCCTTCCTGTCTTGTTGACTCATGAACACAGTATTAGAATGGAATTAAACTATTAACAACTTTGAAATAATTACATTTAAATATAGAATTAAAATATTTTTACTGTAATTTTTAAAACACAGTCAAAAAGCACAGTACCCTTATCTCTCGGCATTACTTCACGAACGAAGATTCTTAGGAAGGACTCATCCCACGCTTTTTACAAGCGCATTGATGACTAAAAAGGCCAATCTGAGATAGGCAAGTTCGGTTGCAGAAAGCACAGCAGAAAGTCTCCTTGGGTGATGTTGTTTCCAAGTTGCGATTCTTTCTGCGTTGTCGTTTCTCTTCGAGACCCATTTGGTGTGTCTTCTCAAAAGAGGCTGCAGTATTGTGGATAGTGCGTCTCCATGCCTCCCGATGTGAGGCCAGGGTGGACCATTGTTGGTGATCAATCTGGCCGAGCCTGGGATGCTGTTTCAGGGAGTCCTTATATCTCTTTTTGGGAGCGCTCTCTTGCGCTGACCCGTGGCAAGTTCACCATAGAGTAGTATCTTTGGGAAAGTAGTACCCTTATACTTTCTTTTAAAATGCTCAGATCTCAAAAACCTTTCTGAATGAAAAAGTTTTTGTCTGTTGATAAAAGGGGCAGCAAGGAAGATAGCATTATGACATCTCTTGGAAGGTAATTCCAGAGCTTAGAGTTAGCCACCAAAAACTGATACCTCACATCCCTACCTCTCTGTCTGCAAAGGTGGTGGGCCAGAGAAAGGATATTAAGCCTGGGCAGGTTTATGTGTGGAAATATGGTATGTGAAATAGCTTAGAACTAGTATTATAAATTTTCTAATTCTGGTATGGTCTTCTTTAAACTTTTATGTTTGTCTAATTTACAGTTACACTTTGATACCTGATTTTTTAACATACTGTGAATAGCTAAATTGTGAAAACTTCAGACTTAGCTTTATAGATAACACAAGAAAGAATAAAACAAAACAAAACAATGAGTTGGACTCAGTTTCAACACATATAAGGTAAATAAAAAGATATACTCTCATTTTGGTGTATGTGTGTATATACACACACACATAGACATAACTCATTCATATATGTATATGTGTGGGAAAGAGAGAGAAATGCTTTTTTATTGTGCTTACTGCACTGTTTTACACAAATCCCATTGCTGCCACCAGCTGTGGTGTTTTCCACAAATACTTGTTTATGTAACATTCTCCTAGGTTTAGGTGTGTAATATGAAAATGATTTATTAAACTGAAATTAAACTTGATATCACAGATTACTTATTTAATATGTCTAAATCATATATCTCATCAATTAGCTCTGATCCTGACTAATACCTATTTGTGTCTAATTCTTCTAACCACTCATCTCCTAAACCCAAGTCTGATTGACTTCCATTATCACTCTGACCAACTGTCATACACCAGCATTTTCAAAATCCTCTCCAACTCTCCAGCCAATCCCTGGTCACTCCCAATGTACCATTCCCTCACCTTATTTCAATGAAACCTTATTACATCTTATGTATGTAAACTATAGTGTGACCTCAATTTACAAAACATTTCCCTCCCAAAATACTATAACATCACACCTTACTTAAACCCTTATCCAAAGTCAATATATGACATTGCAAGCATAAATACATTATATTTATAGGCATCCCAACTTCCACTGCTCTGCCTCTAGAGGGAGAGAAGAAGTAGTATTTGCTTGACTTAATCCCCTCATACTGCTATCCCCTTTTCCTTTGGTGTCATGTCTTAAATTAGATTGTAAACTTTTTTTTCTTTTTTGGCAAAGTACCATGTACAGTGATAGTGCTATATAAACCATCATCACCATTCATACCAATAATTGTTCTGTATCTTTCTTAATAAATCTATCACAGCCTTGCTAATTATAACTCTTGAAAGAACATTTGTGTTGATGAGAACTGAGGCTGTTTGATGTGCTTCTTATGAAGATTTCAGGTTAAGTATTCTGCAGAAAGAATTGTTGTAAGTTTTAAAGTATTTATTCAACAACCAGACATCTTTTCAATACTATGAATTACAATCATCACGAACCAAAATTGCCCCTAGCTTAGAGGGCTCCAAGCTGAAGGTAGGCTGGTGGTTCTGTTTGTTATAAACCCCGGGAAGGGGGGGGGAGAGATTAACATAAGCAATAACAGGAATTTAAAACAACAGAGGTCAAACACAAAACATGGACCAAATGTTAAGATTTTAACAAGCAAAATTACGTAAAAAATATGTTCTGGGAAGATGCTAACAATTATCTGAAATCCTTTTTTGGTTGTTGCAAACAAAGGTGCAATAGATTCAATTAAAGTTCATTTTGTTCTGTTTCCAGATAACTGAAGTAAAAGTGAACATGCAAGAAGCTTAAACTCTACATCCAAGAAGTGACAACTTTTAAAAGTTTTTGAATGAAGGATGGCTACTCCATATGTTCCTGTTCCGATTCCTATAGGAAGTTCAAGTAGTTTTACCACAATTAGAAACCAAAGAAGATCATCTCTTGGGAGTCTTTCAACATGTTCAGATTCTTCAAAGGGACAGCTAGAGGATTCTTCTAATGGTAGTTTTAAAAAGATGAGTGTCCCCGATGAGATTGGTGCCACTTCATCTCCTTGTAATAGCCCACTTGTAAGGACTAAATTTATAGGTATGAACACGTCTATGGAATACTGCATACAGCCATCAGAAGATAGTGAGCAAAATATAGATACTAGGAGCTGGGAAGATCGGCCTGCCACCCCTACGATACTAGGTTATGAGGTGATGGAAGAAAGGGCAAAATTCACTGTAAGCTGTTTTGTTCCTTATTTTTTTTAACACTATAACCATGTTATGAGGTCACAAAATATACATACTAATCTCAGTTTCATAGTAAGTGCTGTCAAGCAGTATGGAATTCTTCATTAACTGCTTGTCACTTCATAAGTGGCTCTTGAGTTATTCTCTGGACTAGCATAAGAAGCTTGGGCATTTCAGAAGGATTAAATTACTTAAATGATAAACACTCCTGCTCCACAAGTTTTAACATTGATCCACTTTACACACATGGGTAATTTAAACTCGACTGAACTTAAAGAAAGTAGAACTAATTACTTTTGACTGTCTTCCACAGGTGAAGGCACTTGAGATTTTTTTTTTCAAAGTGGTGGTTTGAAAGGAATCAAGTATCATTTACTCTGAAATCTCATATACACATATTTGGAATAAGCATTTATTGATGTACTAGCTTGGATACTCCGCGTTGCCCAGGCTGTTTGAGAAAGAATTTTTTATTGTACAAAATGCATAAGGTTGTGGATTAACTACAACTGACATCATGCCAGGTTAACCTGAGAAACTCCATCAGTACTTAAAAGTTTGTTGTGTTGGACAAGTTTGGTCTAGATGCATCATCAATGGGATTTAGTGTGTGTTCTCTGGTTGCAGGGTAAACTACAACTCCCACTATAGTGAGTAGTCACCTCAAACCCCTCCTGTAGGCTGAGTTAGTCATGGGGGTTCTGTGTGCCAAAATTGGTCCAGGTCCATCATTGGAGGTCACAGTTTGTCTGGTTGTGGATGAACTACAACTCCCAGAAAGGAAAGTCAGTTCCTCCAAAACCCCTTCAGTAATCAAATTTCGGTATATCAGGTATGTGTGCCAAGTTTGGTCCAGATCCATTGGTGTTTGGATTCACCAAGCTCTCTGGATGTGAACTCCAACTCCTCCAAATCAAGATGAATTTCCCCCAAAGACCACCTATATTTTTTGCTGGTCATGGGGGCTCTGTGTGCCAAGTTTGGTCCAATTCTATCTTTGGTGGAGTTCAGAGGGTTCATTGATTGCAGGTGAACTATAAATCCCAGTACCTATAACTCCAAAATGTCCAGACCAGTTCCCCTCAAATTTGAGCATATCAGGTATGCATGCCAAGTTTGATCCAGATCCATCATTGTTTGTGTTCATAGCGCGCTCTGGATGTAGCTGAACTACAACTCCTATAAATCCCTCCAAAAACCTCCAATATGTTGTGTTGGTCATGGGGGTTCTGTGTGCCAAGTGAGTTCCAGGTCCATTGTTGGTGGAGTTCAGAGTGCAGTTCTTAGATTACAGGTGAACAATACATCCCAGTACCTACAACTCCTATAAATCATGGCGAATTCTCTCAAAACCTCTCTAGTATGTTCAGTCGCTGATCAATTCCTCTGTTTGCTGCGTGCCATAGAAAAGTATAGGAAAAGGTTAAGGGAGAGGCAGTAGGTGGGGGTCATGCAAATTTCACACCAATGGAGAGAGTAAGGAACACTGAGATGTCTGTAGTGGAGGAAACACATAAAATCTAGAATGAAATTGCCTCAAATGAAAGCCTTCACTTGTGGGGTATGTCATTTGTGGAGGACATTGGCACGGCTCTTGGACATGTTCGTGGCACTCACTATAATGTGCAGTGTCATTGGAGGGTGGGCCTTTGGTGTTTCCTGCATAGTGGGAGCTATAGATATTTGTGGAAGCAGGAGCCTGTCTGTGTAACTGGACACCCCAGCCACATACACACATACATATTTTCACTTCTATTCTGTTTATAGATATACTTCATTACCATTTACATCTTCTTGCTTTGGTCAGTTTGAACTAACAACAATTGTAAAACACCCATCTAACAAAAGCTTAATGGAATGAAGGGAGATGTGATTCTTGTCTGTTTACCCCCATCAGAGAAGCAGCCATTTTTGAGGTTTAAGGACTAGACTGATCCTGATACAGAAAGTAATGCCCATGAAGTATATTAAACCTGTGACTGACTGATAACTGCAAATACATTTTACAGTTTCCAGAAATATTTTAAAGGCAAGACAGAAATAATGGAATTTATCTTTTCATTGGAGTAATTATCTATATATATATAAAGAGAGCTGTCATCCTAAGTAGCCTATAGACAGCAAAACCACACAAGGCAGACACACAAAAACAGCCCACATACCCAGAAAACCCTACGAGGTATGTTTACCACCAAAAAAAACCCCAAAAAAGAGCCAACGGCCACAAATCCAAGCAAACATTATGGACTGCAACTCCCATGATCCCCCACTCCAGCCCCATCTGGCAGTTTAGAATGTCGGAATGTTGGTGGTGCTGGCCAATTAGAGGCATTATGCAAATGCTCCCTCAGAATGTAGGTGGCTGGGAGCCACCACCCTCTGGCAGTTTAGAATGTTGGAATGTTGGAGGGAGGGAGGGAGAAGAGGCAGGAGGACAGAGAGAAAACACACACATATATAGACTGGGACACAGGAAAGAGAAAAAGCCACAGCGGCGCTGGCTGATTACGAGCTAAAAGGAGGAGGAAGGCCCGCTGTCTTCGCCGAAGCCGGGGCCTCTAGAGGACTCCGCTGCAGCAAATGGGGACAGCACCCCTCCCACCTCCTCCTGCCCTCCTCCTTACCCCCCCCCCCCCCCCCCAAAGGAACGAAAGAAAGGAAAAAAGGTAGGGAAAGGAATGGAGGGACTGAGACAAGGAGAGCAAGGACTGATACAGAAAGGGGAGGAATGGCAGGAAGGAGGGAAAGGAAAGAAGGGAGGGAAGGAAGGAGGGGAGAAGAAAGGAAGGAAAAAGGAAGGATAGCAGGAAGGAGGGGAAAGGAAAGGAAGGAAAGGATAGACGGATGGAAGGAAGGAAAGAAGGGAGAAGAAAGGAACACACACATATATATATACAGGTACAGAAATATACACATACACACATACATAAACACATCTGTACTTAGACACATCAACACATATACACGAACATATACAAACACACATATACATAAGTACACACATATACATGCGTACACATATACATAACTACACACACAGTCCCCAAGTTAAAAAAATCCCACAGCAGCGCATGGCCGGGTCAGCTAGTTTGTTAATATAATAGTCTTTTCTTACAATATTAAATGGATATTATCTTTAGTTGTTTTTTATTTGAACATAGAGCCTAAAAATCTAATTGTAGACATCGTTGCTAGGAATGAAGAAACTTTCACTTTGATGGGATGAGGGTTTACAGTAAATTGTTGAAATCTGCTGTATTTATGATTTTTTAAATGTTAACATCTAAATTTTATGAAATGCTTTGCTTTTCTTTTTTTGAGCAGCAAACATTTTGAAATGCTGCTCCAAAATCTTTGATACCAGTTTTCACATAGAAAAATGTTTAAGTCAAATAATTGTAGTGTAGTATGAGTCAGTTATACTGATGACATTGTTTACAGAAGCTGCTTCAAACAACTTTTTGTTTAACAGGTTTATAAAATCCTTGTTAAGAGAAATCCAGATGAAAACTGGGTTGTCTTCAGAAGGTATACAGACTTCTCCAGGCTAAATGACAAGGTATATAAGTTTGAAGAGCTTGCGATTTCTCCATTTTATTCTGTTTTCTGTTATGTTTTTATGACTCAAAAGTTATTTTGAAAAGTTAGTTAATGTTACCACAGAGCCCATTAAAAAACGGCACACTGTCCTGAATGTAATATCAGAAATATTCCATCGTATTGACCCTCAGTGAATTTAATGTCTAAAATATAGATGAGCCTAATGTTATTAGGCATTCTGCTTCTATACATTTCTGAAAATAGCAATGGCAATAAAAACACAGAAAGCTAGAAACTGCCATTAAGCTTTTAAGATGCTATCTTATAGAAAGCAGTTGGTTGCCAAACCGGAGTAAAGTGATGCACATTTCCAACTTCTTTCAGTCCATCTCAAAATGACACACCCATTTGTCCCGAGTAACCTGCTTTCCTCATTTGGTCTACAACAGAGGTTCTCAAAATGCTCTGGTGTCCCACGGGGCTCTGTGATTCCTCCCCCCCTCCCCCTCCAAGCTTTCCCTCCTCTTTCCTGCTCTTCCCCAACCCCTCACCTCCCTCTCCCCAAAAGGTTTTTTTTTCACCTTCCTCGCCACCCAGATCCTTTCCCCCATAGCTTCCTTGCTTCTAAAACCCAATTTCCCTCCCACTGCTCAGGGGGTGTTTTGATTGTGATTTTCCTGCATGGCAGAAGGAAGTTGAACTAGATGGCCCCTGGGGTTGCTATTATTATTATTATTATTACAAAGGCTGAATGGTCATCTGTTAGGAGTGCTTTGATTGTGCTTTTCTGCATGGCAGAAGAGGGTTAGACTGGATGGTCCTTGGAATCTTCCACTGGTCAAAACATTTTCCCATGCCTGAGATAGATGACCTAAAATATTTTAACTTGCTGATGGAAGAACAAACACAGGGCTGTTCTGACTTTCCTAGGAAGGGAATTCCAAAATCCAGGGGTTAAATGTTTAATTCTTAAGAGATTGTCACCTTGATCTCTAGATGGGATAAAATAGCAAAATTTCTTTTCCCTTGTTAATTATAAGCCATAGAGTTTTTAAAATATGCCACAAAAATTAACTTTCTCCTTATGCACTCAAATAAATATTTCCCTTAAGCCCCTCTTTTGTCTTGAGACAGTCCTGGGAAATTTGTTGAAAGTGCAAATCATTTCATAGAGGATGGAGCTCACTGTGTATCCAGAACAATGTTATTAATGTATAGAAGCCAAAAAAGAAAAAAAAGGCTCCTAATTTGAAATGTGGGAGAAAATGCAAGAGATGTGTGACAAGTGAAACCTGTTTAAATCTGTTGATGACCTGACAGCAAGCACATTGAAACCTATATGCAAGGACAGTTATAGATTTTGCCAAGACCACACCCTCTTTGTGATGCTAGGATGAAGCTTTAAAAAGATATTAATGTATTGGCTACAGCGACTCAATAATTGCCCTCCAGGGATTATCGTTAAAAGCGATCGGTTTTACAGAACTCTATCTTCAGCATTTGACCGTGTTTCCCGTCAAGGATTTAACGTGCCTTGTTTAAAGGCACCACTGTTGGTTTCATTGTTAAGGTTGTGACTTAAAAGAGAAGAAGATAAATCCTCTGTCTCTATAAAATACTCCTATTTTGCATAATTCAGAAGGGAAAAATGTAATCAAGGTTATGCACTTCATTTATAATGAAGGCAAATAGCCTGGCATGAGTCCTTATGCTCCTAGCTGTTATGTATCTCTTCCTCATCCATTCTTACTCAGTAGAAAAAGATACATTAGGCAAAACACTAGGGAGATGTCAACACAAATACAAAATCCAAACCATGTGTACAAGTGTCACCACAGCTGAGCTGCTGAGGAAGCAATCTTAATGTTGTGTTTTTTTCTGTCTCAAAAACTATTTACTGTCATAGCCTGGTTTTTTTTGTTTGTTTGCTTTTTCAGCTGAAAGAGATGTTTCCTGGTTTTCGGTTGGCGCTTCCACCAAAGCGCTGGTTCAAGGATAATTATAATCCAGACTTTTTGGAAGATAGGCAGTTGGGACTACAAGCATTCCTACAGAATTTAATAGCTCACAAAGACATTGCTAATTGGTATGTGATATTCTTCTTCCTCATTAAATGATCAACTTTAACCAAGAGACATTTTCCTTTCTGATATTGCAGCATAATGTGACTATGAATGCATTTTCATTCTGCGTATGAAGGGTTTTAAAGTGCAGGAAGCTAAACTGCTTGTTTACAATAAGACCACTGTGGAATCGTTGAAATTGTTAAAGTGGTTTTGAGATTAGGTCTAGAAATGTATCTCAAATGGTTACATTCTAGCAACAATTTTGAGCAACAGTGTGGCAGGCGAGCAGGAATGTTAGGTGCATAGATTGGAAGACATAAACATAGCTGATATTCTTTGGAAGTGGTAGTGTGTCCTTATCCTATATTTAAGCATTGTCATTTATAGATTATTCATACTTGAATGTTTAAGTCCCTAATATGCTTTTTTTGTACAGATTTTAATAACTTTAAACTATATGTTCTAAATGACTTGATATTGAATTTGTAAAAGTAATCCCTGGTACTGCAATGTTGTATTTCATTGTTTTTATATAACCTGGATTTAGTTACTTCCTTCATCAATATGTGGGGCAGGAGATGGAAGTAATCAGCAATTCTAAAGTCTCCCCTTCCCCTCCACAGTGTATTTCTTCAGAATAACAAAAAAAATCCAAAATAGAACTCCTCTTTTCTATTAAGACTCATGTAGAACCTTTTTTTACCTTTGTTCTTTTAGATATTTATACTAACTGATAGTCCCGTGGTTTTTGACCAGTTTGGGGTGGCAAATTCCCTTCAAGATCATATGAAAGCTCTGGATCCCCCTTCCATAATACAGCAATTATGACATTTATACTTTATCTGACCATGTACAGTAGTATCCCCAAATACCCACCACCTGTTTGAAGTGAAACAATATCTTAATAACATAGTTTTAACTGTTTCACAGACACAATTTTAAAACGACGGGAAAGAAACCAGAGAAATTTTTCCAGAACTTTTTTTCCTCTCTGAGTTCCAGAGATTACAAGTTCCCATTTGAAATTTATCAAAGAAACTGAAGCAATTGCTGCCAAACAAAAGCCAAAAGAAGCAATTGCATTGAATTCTTTCATACCGACCTATACCGTAAAGTTCAGTTAAACATTTTGAGGAGATGTTGTTTGCCTGTATGGAGTAGGTGAATTTTTCAAATAGGATCTGAAAAAATCAATATAACAAAAAATAGTTGCACCACTAATGATCTAGTTAACGTGTTTCTAAACTCTCAAGACAACTCATATTTCCTATAACTGCTGCTCTGGGACAGAGTCAAGGCAGAAGGGGAAGAAAGGCAGCTCCATCTTGCCTCCTTGACTTTCCAACAGCTCAGAGCCCCTCCCCTGGCACCAACTGCTGCTCTGGGGCAGAGTCAAAGCAGAAGGGGAAGAAAGGCAGCTCCATCTTGCCTCCTTGACTTTCCATCAGCTCAGAGCCCCTTCCCCGGCACCAACTGCTGCTCTGGGGCAGAGTCAAGGCAGAAGGGGAAGAAAGGCAGCTCCATCTTGCCTCCTTGACCTTCCAACAGCTCAGAGCCCCTCCCCTGGCACCAACTGCTGCTCTGGGGCAGAGTCAAAGCAGAAGGGGAAGAAAGGCAGCTCCATCTTGCCTCCTTGACTTTCCATCAGCTCAGAGCCCCTTCCCCGGCACCAACTGCTGCTCTGGGACAAAGTCAAGGCAGAAGGGGAAGAAAGGCAGCTCCATCTTGCCTCCTTGACTTTCCAACAGCTCAGAGCCCCTCCCCTGGCACCAACTGCTGCTCTGGGACAGAGTCAAAGCAGAAGGGGAAGAAAGGCAGCTCCATCTTGCCTCCTTGACTTTCCATCAGCTCAGAGCCCCTTCCCCGGCACCAACTGCTGCTCTGGGACAGAGTCAAGGCAGAAGGGGAAGAAACGCAGCTCCATCTTGCCTCCTTGACTTTCCATCAGCTCAGAGCCCCTCTTGCTGTGTTTAAAATAATTCTATAAAATTATTTATTTAGATAAGTAATTTTATTAGTTTAAATAAATAATGTTATGTATTATTTTATAGAAAGTATGGTGTAATGTAATAATATATGATATAATGTAGTGTTGAAGCAGCAAATTAGGGAGTTATGGAACTCCGGATTGGCAAATGACCTCTTACCAACGGGTGCGCGGACGTGCGGGCGGCAGGGATGAGGAAACACGCAACAACTTCACTGCTCGTGTGAAATCAAAGAGATTTATTGATAACACCAGCTGGTGGGGATTGCCAAACAGAACAAGCTGTTGATCAGGGGCAAACGGCCCTGGTCACTCTCAGCACAAAGCATATATACCCCCATGGCGGCATCTCGGAAAAGCCCGCCCTCCTTCATGGATTTTACACAATCATAATTGGCTGGTGTTACATGGCATTTCATTAATCCAATAAAACATAACATTTCCATTAGCATCACATCTCAAAATCCCACCTATGTATTAGAACAATGGACATTTCTAAGTTAGTTCTTTCTCACAGTACATATCAGTGGCCTGGGACGCTCATGTACCCGATTAGCAACATTTCACATTCTGCCTTTCCCTGCCAGCAAAGGATGGGGCTGAATCCCTCTGTACATGCGCAGTTCTTTTCCCTTTTGGCACTAACATCACCCAATAGCACATCCTGTACTGTTAGACCAATCTAAGCCTACGTTATCTCACGCTAGGCACGGGGTGTACATTAACAAGTCACAGCATTGATTAGAAGCACCAATCACAGTGTTATATCCACGGAGCAAGTGCCTGCCTGATTCTTGGCACAGAAACCCACTTTTCAAAGCTCTACACGTGTGCAGCATCACTCTCTGACTGTACTCCTGTTGGAAAAGTACCAAAAACTGCTTTAGTGTTACATTGCATTATAATTTAAAATAATTGTTTAAAATGATTCTATAGAATTATTTATTTAAATAAGTAATTCTATTTTGTTTAAATAATGTTATTATTTTAAAGATAATATAATATAATAATATATAATATAATATAGTGTTACATTGCATTGCAATTTGATATAATATAATATAATATAATGTCAATATATTGTATTATGTTATAGTATAATAATTGTAATGTAATAATAATAATAGTATGATTACGGTATGGTATGTGGTATATGCATTTGGTATTGGTGGTGTTGTGTTGTAACACAGTATAATACTGCCAATGATAATGTGATACAATAATTATATCGTGATATTATAATTTATATAGTTGTATTACATGCAATATTGCTAACACTATTGCGATATGTTGTAATGTTAATTGTTGTTTTTTCAGTTTGTTGTAAGCCGCTCCGGCAATATTGTTATATGTACACTGTAAGCCACTCTGGCAGTATTGTTGTTTGCTGTAAGCCACTCTGAGTCCCCTTTGGGGTTGAGAAGGGTGGCATATAAAAATAGTAAATAAATAAATAATAAAACCACAATTTGCAAGCTTTATGATGCCTTAGTGACTTTTAAATCTCCACTCTGATGTTACGTATTCTTTTGGTCTGTCTCTTCATTTTCCACCTCATCAGACCTTGCATGTTTCTGTACTGTACAACTTTCTGTTGAAGTCATTCTTGGTCAACTTAGTACAACAATGATGAAATATATTTAGCAGAGTCTCCTGAAACAACATGTCATAACTTTCAGTCATTGCAAAAACCTAAAATTAGCTGTAAGCACTTTAATTGGGCTACAATTTAGAACAGAAAGTCCAGCATTACTATGGTATTGGTCCACTGAAGTCCCCTTAAATATTTCCTGTATGCAGGGCACCAAGGTATTTAATATTGTTTATTAGTTGAATATCAAGCATCCTATTGTAGTTATAGGCACCTTACAGGATCGGACCAGAGATATAGTTCAGCATCTGGGCAAGGCGCTTTTTTTGAGAAACTCCCAAGCAGTCTATGAAGGCAGCACCCCTCTCCTGTTTGCTATTTTCAGCTTCTGATATTCAAACAATTGGGCAGTGGGTTGGAGTAAATGATCCTGAGGGGCCATTTCCATTCTATAATTATAATTTCCATTCTATAATTGCATAATTCTATACTGCTTCTGTCAAAAAGAGTTTCCATTTGCAAATTTATAATTTGTTACTTGTGTTTAATGTAGTTGTCCATTATATAATAGTATACATTTGACTTGCTTCTACTTTAGTAAAAGAAGACTTTTTGCCACATACATAAATAGTATTACTGGTTATGTTTATTGCAAGTGCCAAAACCTGCGTAGTAAACAAAACTATCTGACTAAATTGATCTAAATATTTTTTTAAAGAACTTGAATGTAATATCTGTGTTCTCTTATCACCAGATTTACATGTGATAACTTTTAGTACTATTGAAAATGTCTTTATACAGGCAGTCCCCAAGTTACAGTAGGTTTGTTCTTAAGTTGAATTTGTTTGTAAGTCGGAACAGATACTTTTTAAAGTATAACTCTAAACACACACAAAAGCCTTTGATAGTATAGGGAAGGGTTAAAACCCCTATGGTGTTTGTTTTGCTGTTTGTTTCCCTGTTCAGAAGATTTCACTTCACTTTATGTCCCTGTGATAATTGGATTTCGAAAAATTTGGCTTGTTATGAAACAGGGATTGGTGCTAAAGCTTCAGTGAAGATACCTTTTCCCCATGATAACTCTTTAGGAGTGAATTTTTCTTCCTATGAGTAAGATTTCTCTCACTTCCTGCTGTCTCACCCCAGTTTGTTGCCATGAGTTGTTTGTAAGTCAGATGTTTGTAACTCAGGGACTGCCTGTACTCTATCATTCAGCCTGAAATCATTACAGAGCAAGTGAAATCATGTATGAAAAGGACAATGGCAGGCAGCAATGCTTTTGTGTAATAAGATGTTCTGAGTTGGTCATTTGCAACCTCATTCCAACATCTTTTCAAAACAGTAGTTCAACCATGAACAGAAGGTCCACTGTAATATAACTATGTTTGGAAAGGGTCAGCACTTATAACCGTCAAATGAAGCACGGCAGCATTGTTTCTGTTTTTCTAGATAGTTCATTCAGCTGAACAAATGTTATGACTGGAAATAATATATTCCCATTCCCTGCAGACTGACAGACCTTGAATCCTACTAACTCAGTGATGACAGGGTTATATGATAACTTGTTTTCTTTGAAATACTCTTGCTTCCAAACTTTAGTTGCAGGCTGCAGCTGCACAGTAGAAGCGCTATGCGCATATTCAAAATTTCTCCTTTGCTATTTTCACAGAACAATGCTCTTTTTAAACAAATAATTTAAGAGTTCATTTACTTGAAATGTATTTTCTTTCTCTTAAAGTTGTCTCCAAAAGAGGGAAAGTATGCATTTATGCTTCCATATAGAAGTGTAAAGAAAGGACAGTTTTTAAAATACTAATTACTTTCAGTGTGAAATTTCCTTCATATCGATTGCATTTCAAATAGTTTACATATTGGTAATCACAGTTGAACACCACACTCCAAAAAATTATATTTCCAGCCAATTGAGACATGGCCATTTGTGTAAATAAAAAGTATTTTGAAGAAGAAGTAGATTTAACATGTTAAGATAAGGGTTACTCCCTAGGTTCCCCTAAAATTAAAAAAAATCAGATTAGTAAAGGCTTGTCCAGTCCAAAATATTAAATCATTGAAGTCCTGGAAAGTCGCATGGAAGTTAGTTTTACTAACCCAATTATTGATGTATGCAAATATAACACATCCTCAGAATATTGCAGTACATTTTGGGTTCATATATAAATCCTAATGTCTGTTTTAATCTTCACAATGGGTTAAACCCTTGTGCTTGCAGGACTGCTGAATCTGGGGAGCAGGGTGAGCTCCCATCTGTCAGCTCCAGCTTTTCATGTGGGTTCTCATGAGAGAACCCTCCCACAGGATGGTAAAACATCTGGGCGTTCCCTGGGTAACATGCAGATGGCCAATTCTCTCACAACTGAAGCAACTTGCAGTTTCTCAAGTATCTCCTGACATGAAAAAAAACCCCTTTAATTGACTTTAGAAGTGTATAAAATGATACATAAATGGATTGTATTTTGAATAAGCTGTAATTTGGCATAATTGTTTATTATTTCAGACCTAAATTCAGATAAGTCGGAATTAATGCTTAATAAATACCCTTAATTTAATGAACCTGATAGAGGTGCAAATAACAATTAGATTAGACCATGAGTGGAATTCATGTCCTTCTCATATGTTTTGGACTGCAGCTCACTTTTGGCTAAAAAGACTAGATTTCCTCGAAATTGCAGAGAGCTGCATGACTTCCATCCCAGTTCAGGCTAGCACATTGGTGGGTTCTCATTGTTCATGCTTAAAGCAATGTATCTTTTTGACCTAATTTATATTTTGAGCTATCTTTCAGATAGACTAGGCTGCTTTAGTTGCTTTTCTATGTTGAAAAAAATAAATCATCTGAGGTCTTAAGAATCTGTTTGCTGTTTGGGAAATATAAGCACAGGGTTTCAATCAGGCTATAGGGATAATTAGTAGTTCTAATGAAACCCAACAATTACAAAGGTCATAATTGTTTTTGTTTATAATTGTTTAATGTTGGTAATTTTTTAAAAACTTAAACAATGCACTTTAATATTTATTTATTTACCTTTACTTTTCTTTCCCCACCCCATCAGCAAAGCATAAAATAGTAGTGTATATTAACAGGGGATATTGTGATAGTGTAGTAACAGTGAAAAGAGTAAAGTTTTATGGAAAACATTGATGCTTTTTAAATTAAAATTTATTTTTGTGTTTTAATTTTAAAAAATCAGCTTCTTTTCCAAGAAGCATTTAATTTTGTGTGTATTCCCACACACAATGTGGCTTCAGGCTGCTCTGCTTGGGATGCTAACGTCTTTTTCCAATTCTTTCCTAGCCTTGCAGTCAGGGAATTTCTCTGCTTGGATGATCCTCCGGGACCATTTGATAGCCTTGAAGAGAGCAGAGTAAGTGTAATAACATTATTATTAGAACAGAATATTTGAATGGCACTGTTAAATATAAAAAGTATCCTTTTTATCTTTAGAATAGGATAAGCTGTTTAGACAGTTTTGGTTGTTTTTTATTTATCTTAGCCATAAAATATACATAACTGCCACACAGAAAAAAAGACATCAGATGAATTATCTATGGACTGTACATCAACTCAAGCCACAAAATAAAAGGAGACAACAGTAACAGTGAAACTGAAATAACTAAAAACTGGGAAGATGAGAGGGCCAGGAATAGGGAGAAAACTGAGAAACAATCTGCAAGATTTTTCAATTTGTTGAACTATCATTTGCATTATTTCTTTTCCTGTATCTCAGATTTAGTCTTGATAAAACTCAGTGTTTTTAAATTATTTTTATAAAAGGTAGAGAATATTCTCTTTGTCACAACTTTCAATATCACATATATACTATTCTGCCTCTTACTTTGTTTTGGGGCACTCAATTTCAGGATGGCTGAAATCTCCCTCGGTGAAATGCCCCCTTTTATTTCATGTTCCATTCACCAGCCTTCTAATATCAAATGGAAACTATTTAGTCACAATTACAGTATGCATTTTCATCATTGATATTGCTCAGTCCCAGAATAATATGATTTTGCTGAAATAGGATATTTTACTTAGAGTATGTTTTTTTCATGCGGGAGTGTTTTCTTTTTGCTATATGGTTTTGTAAATATCAAAGAGGCAGCATAATTGAATCTGAGAAGTGAAAAGATTGCTTCATTTGTTTAATAGGAATTGCTTTACCAGTCCAGAGATTAACCAAATCTTGCTGTAACCCTAAATGCAGAACACTGCCAAGTTATACAGGTTTTTTGGGAAGCAATCTTACAAATCAGTTGTGAAATATAAACTCTCCATTATTAATTGTAGGCTTCTTAAAAGAAAGAAAATGGTATGTTCGTAGCCAATGCTCTGTTATTTCCTGCACCAAGTGGTTTTGTTGGCATTAATAGTTCACAGTAAGCATGATAGAGCTCTCAGCAACAGAATTTATTGTATATTTAAAATATAGAGAAGTTGAAAGGAAGAGAGGTAAAATACATTGACTATTGGTTGAGAAGTTGTGAGGAGACTTTCATTTATAATGAAAGAGAATCAGTCTCCTTTTGCTTTGCTCATCATAGCTAGACATAAACTAGAACCCTACAGGAAAATGCTACAGTGCTTTAGGGCATATTGCTCACAGATAAGAAGGCTATTTCTCTGGTGCTTCAGGCCAACTGTATCATTTTTTATTGTTCCATGTACAGTTATTCCTTTTAACACATTGTTGGCAGATGTATTAAAGGTGAAAAGAATTGCTGGCCCATTGCTCTTAACTGATTTTTTTTTTTTAGGAAGTGCATCTTCAAAGAAATAATTCATTAATTCTGGTACTTACACTAAATAGAGAGGGGGGAGGAAGGAAAGACGGAAGGGAGGAGTGGCCCTTTCCCTTAGAAGCAGTTCTCTATTCACCTGCCTCACTGCTTCTTCCTTTAAAATCTTGAATTATTCCTCCTCTGCCTATAGAATCCTTATCAGTAGACAGGGAAGCACTGTTGGAAGTGGAAAAGATAGGCAGCGGCATTTACACACACAGCTTCTGCTGGACACAGGATCAGAAACAGTCACTCAGATGTCCAGAACATTGTTGGATTGCTGCTGGCTAAAGTATATGAGCTTAGAGAAAGGAAAGGACGATGACAAATAAGTTCAGTTTATGGACATTAAAGTAAGAAATGATAAGATAAATATAGGGAGAAATGATTAAAAAGTAATGCATCCTGTCCGCTCCACATTCCATAGCTCTTTTCCTTGCTTGCTTCTTTCTCTTTTCCTCATACTGTACTCTCCTACTACCGTGTTTCCCCGAAAGTAAGACACCCCCGATTGTAAGACGTATCGGGGGGTGTCTGGGGGGTCGGCTTATATAAGCCATACCCCGTATATAAGACGTACCTCGTCCCGCCGCCGCGCCGCCGCCGCCACCGGAGGTGTGCGCGGCACACCTGCGGCACACCTCCGCGGCACACCTCTTCGCCAGGGCTCCAGGCAAGGGAGGGGGAAAGGAGCCAGGGGCGGGAGGAGCGGCGACGCGTCACTGTGACGCTGCGATCCTCACCACGCCCCTGGCTCCTTTCCCCCTCCTTGCTTGAGGAAAGAAGGGAGAGGGGAAAGGAGCCAGGGCGTGGTGAGGATCGCAGCGTCACAGTGACGCGTCGCCGCTTCTCTCCGCCCCTGGCTCTCTTCCCCCACCCTTGGAAGGGAGGAGGAAGAGAGCCAGGGGCGGGAGAGCGATGACGCGTCAGAGTGACATGTCGCCGCTTCGTCCGCCCTGGGCTCTCTTCCCCACCCTTGGAAGGGAGGAGGAAGAGAGCCAGGGGCGGGAGAAGCGATGATGACGCGTCACTGTGACGCTGCGATCCTCACCACGCCCTGGCTCCTTCCCCTCTTCCTTCTTTCCTCAAGCAAGGGAGGGGGAAGGAGCCAGGGGCGTGGTGAGGATCGCAGCGTCACAGTGACGCGTCATTGCTCTCTCCGCCCCTGGCTCTCTTCCCCCACCCTTGGAAGGGAGGAGGAAGAGAGCCAGGGGCGGGGAGAGCGATGACGCGTCACAGTGACGCGTCATCGCTCTCCCCACCCCTGGCTCTCTTCCTCCTCCCTTCCAAGGGTGGGAAAGAGAGCCAGGGGCGGGACGAGCGGCGACGTGTCACTCTGACGCGTCATCGCTTCTCCCCGCCCCTGGCTCTCTTCCTCCTCCCTTCCAAGGGTGGGGAAGAGAGCCAGGGCGGAGAGAAGCGGCGACGCGTCACTGTGACGCTGCGATCCTCACCACGCCCCTGGCTCCTTTCCCTCTCCCTTCTTTCCTCAAGCAAGGGGGGGAAAGGAGCCAGGGCGTGGTGAGATCGCAGCGCCACAGTGACGCGTCGCCGCTTCCTCCCGCCCCTGGCTCCTTTCCCCCTCCCTTGCCTGGAGCCCTGGCAAAGAGGTGTGCCGCGGAGGTGTGCCGCGGAGGTGTGCCGCGGCACACCTCCGGTTGCGGCGGCGGCGGCGGCGGCAGGGTACGTCTTGTGTTATATAAGACGTACCCCGAAAGTAAGACGTAGGGGGACTTTTGGGGGGGGAAAAGAAAGTAAGACGCTGTCTTACTTTCGGGGAAACACGGTACTACATTCTTACTGCTGCCTCTACCTTTCGTCTCTTTTTTTTGCAAATATTTATTTATTTCAATCATTTGTAACCCGCTCTTCTCTACCCCAGAAGGGGGACTCAGGGCGGCTAACAACATTTCATAACAACAATAAACAACAATTACATTGTAAAATACATTAAAATAGATTAACCTATTAAATAACATTAATTAAACAAAACACACTCCAGTTCCGTATTCAAGTTAACCATGTCAATCTGCAGTCCATTTCAATAGCCTTATCATCAGTTAATGTCTGCCAAATAGAGAAGAACCAACACAATGCTTTGGACTTAAAGTTCAAAATGTGGCATATGCAAAGCAGTTTCATCATATCTGTATTTCCATTTACTTCCTTTCCTTAAACACATTCATGAATACTTTAGTGGCTTTCTTAACCCCATCTTTTTATACTTAGTTTTGGTAATTGTATGTATGATTTTCAGAAATCCCTGGAGAATTCAAGAGAACTTTTTGTACATGAGTAGCCCCTTAAACAGTCACACTTTGGGAATCAGTTACACTTTCTTAAATATTTGAAAACTGTAATTTCTAGAGGTGCCTAAATGCCTTCCTGCCTCCCTCAAAAACTGATGATTTTTTTCCCCCTATGAACTTATTGTCATCTGACAAAGCTGATGGAAGTAATCTCATTTGTTTCTCTAGCTTTCTGGTTATCTCAATAATTTCAGTATCTTTTGTTAACTTCCACACAAAGCTAGAGATGAATATTTAAACTAAGTGTTCTTGATAGTCAGCATAAGGGGGAGGGAAACCCTGCCCATTCTCTAATATATATATAGGAGGAGAGTCTCTATTAAGGAGTAAAGTATCAAGTTGGGAAATAATTCTCTTTCTGTGAGAGAACCTAACTGAACACAACGCTATACTCTTGAAAAGGAGGGACAAGATTCTTATTTGTTTGACAAACAAGGCCATCAAAGCTATATAGAACAATGTAAGTTCAAAGCATGTAATTATATAAAGGCTTCTGCCACTGTCACTGTCTTGAAAACAAGGGACACTTCCTTTAACAGTAGAATCTAAAGTGCACCATTTGTTTGATGTTTTATTTCTGAATGAGAGAAGGAAAAACAATAATGATGACCTTGCTAATTTGCTATTGACTACGACAAGTCATGTAAAAACACTTTTGGCGCAGTACAAGAGGTCTGCATCTCTTTTGTTGATGTGGACATGAGATAAAACATATTTGTTTGATTTGGATTTATGTTGGTTACTGTTTAATTCATTTTGTCTCCTGCTGATAAATAAGCTGTATTTCATATTTAGATATTAGCAGTTTCCTGTTTTGTGTTCATTTTTTGTTGGTTGGTTAATACCTTTGGAGTCAGGTTTTGTTCCAGTTTTGTTGTCCTAATTAGTGAATTAAATATTTAATCATGCTGGTTGTTTTGCCTTATAAGCTTCAGACAAGCTGTTCATCTTTTTCTAAGCCTAAAATCAAGAATGTAGAATCAATTTAATTGAATATTGTTCCTTAGCTAATTAAAATATGTACAAAGTATGGGAATTACTTTAATTGCCAAGGACACATTTTTATTGCTTTCTGGAAATTGAGCCGAATTGATAGGCAAAAAGTTGGAAGATATTGGAAAAGCTAAAAGTCGGTTCACAGAAACTCTGAAAAGGCAATGAGGCAGGAAAGATTTGTGAAAAAAATCTGGATAATTTATATTAACAATAGACTTTTTAATATATTTGCTAATTTTGTGAAATATAATACCATGTGAAAAAATCAGACAATTTTATTGGGATTCTAACTTGCTTTCCTGTATTGGTGACAGTTTTGGATGGCCGCATAATACCTTCCCCAGTCATTTCAGTATCCTTCATCTTTATTTGTCTGATTTCTAGAAGGCTGATCTCACTTTTCCTCAACCCACATTTCCTGCTTTTATTTTAAAATCAGTTTCTGTAATGGTGCAAATAACATAAAAATTCTTGATCCAGTGAATTTCGTTACCATTATACAGTTCTTTAGGCAGAGTGCACCAGATTTTGTAAAGCAAAAAAAATTGAACGGTTTAGAAAGGTTTCCAATAGGCTGCCTTTTTGCTGTGTCATTATAGCAACAAATGCAACAGATTTTAAAAAAAAAGAAAAATAGGAGAGATTGTGGAAAGCCC
The DNA here is from genome assembly GCA_030556195.1 of Anolis apletophallus. Lineage (NCBI taxonomy): Eukaryota > Metazoa > Chordata > Lepidosauria > Squamata > Anolidae > Anolis > Anolis apletophallus. Next base: position 107,661,302 of record JARBWK010000007.1, on the reverse strand, counting down.
TATGGAAAGCTTCATCCTTGGGATATCTAAACCCTGTTTCCACTTCCGAACTGGAAATAAAGTGAGGATTTTACCTTGGGTATGCCTTGGATAACAATACCTACTCTACATGTGCAAGGCACGTAGGATACTTGTAAAAATGATCTTGTACACCATTAAATAGAACTTTAGAATAATACCATGGCCTGGACTGACAAACAGTTTATTTTTGGTGGCATAACAAAAGAGTCACCAGGGGGAAACAGAATAGTGGCAATATTGTTCAAAACCAACCCCTACTTGCTAAAGTTATGCATCTTCCATCCCAATATTATTTATCAAGTATTTATTTCCCCTGTTTGCCTTCTTTCCCCTGGAGTGGAACTCAAGGCAGTTCATAAAGTTATCAATTAAAACCCAACAATAACATTTTAAAAGCAATTTAAAATAATTGCATGATGATATTTAAAGTGCATACAAAAGCACCTACCCCAGTAAGAACCCTCCCTGTAAGTGGTTACATGTTAAAAACATGTTTTAGCATATAAGTCTTTTCCTGCCAACAAAAGGAGATATATATCACTGGATCTCCTTGTTGTACATAAGTTCGTTCACAGAAGAGTTATTTTTCCCAATATTTCCTAGTCAGCTTGGACAATAGACAAACAGGTAATTTTGCCAAGTTTGTTTTCCTTGTTCTTTTGCTGTTGCTACAAGATTTTACCACAGGAGCAATTGTTTCAATTTCTTTTCATTTTAGTTTCCAAGCACTTAAAATCAAGTAGGACTAATTAACATGGTTATCCTGATGTTCAAGTCAGATGGTGAAGTTACAACATGCATCCTGTTTTAGAGGAGATACCATATTCATGTTGCAGTCACAGCATTTGTCATTCTGAAAGTCTTTTGACCTGTGAGCTGAAAAAGCTTCTGTTACAAATTGCTGTTTCCTATATACCCGATAGTACTCAAGGCCTAATGTCACAGGAACAACTACCACCACCAGAAGCTTGGGAAAGCTTGACCACATTACTGCCTCATTTGTGTATCCACTAAGAAAATCAAGGGCCCCCTGGTGGCATAGCGGGTTAAACCGCTGAGCTGTCGAACTTGCTGACCGAAAGGTTGGTGGTTCCAATCTGGGGAGTGGGTTGAGCTCCCACTGTTAGGCCCAGCTTCTACCAATCTAGCAGTTTGAAAACATGCAAATGTGAGTACATCAATAGATACCGCGTCCACGTGCAGAACTATTGAATGTTTCGCTGGGAGAAAGATAAGATATGCCTTAAGTAAATAAAGTGTTGGTTATTTTCTTCTAGGCTTTCTGTGAGACATTAGAGGAAACAAACTACCGTCTGCAAAAGGAACTCATTGAAAAGCAGAAAGAAGTGGAAGCTTTGAAAAAAATATTAAATGAAAAAGAAGTTTATATACATGCTATGGAGAAAAGGATTGGGTAGGTGGAAAAGGTGCTTGAAAATAGACCACAGTTTCAAAATCAACAAACAGAACAATACTTCATGTACTCTTCCATAATTTCCGAAAGCTTCCTTTTCTATTGCAATTCCTCCCTCCCTCAAGATTTTATCCTTGAAAGCCAGGAGATGTTCTGAAATAACCTGTTATACAATGGAGGGAACGGCAATTGAAAGAGGCTTCAAGTTCCATTGGTTTGCAAATAGGCAGTGAAGAACATGCTTTTTGGCACAGCACTTGTGCAGCTTACGTCAGCAACCTAACTTTTGAAAAATGAGTACAGAGGAAGCAGCAGAACTTGTAATTTCCAAACAGCACTCCACAACAAGTCTTTTGTAATATATGCATCAGGAGGAACCTCTTTTTGGTTGTTAAAAAAACTTTGAGTGTATTTTCTAAAATAAATTCAATTTCTTTTTGGTAATCTAGTTTCTAAAATATTCACTTTTCAAATTATAATCAGATTTGCAATACAAACTAGGCAAAATATTTTGAAATGGTCATAAGACTGATATAACTGTTTTGAATATTTGTCTTGCTTAATATCTCTATTTTGTTTAAAGTTTGTTTCTTCAAATTAATTGACAAAAGTGTAATGATACGTAGAAGAATGCTATTTGGTTCAGATCCAAATTTGGCAATCTAGGCTCAGTTTGGCCCAGATCAGTGAAGACCCATTGATTCCAGACCCTGAATCAAAAATAAACTTCAGGCAAATAGTTTTCCTCCTTCAACTCCCCTCCTCAAATAAAATGAATTATCCTTCACTGTCTAAGCCCCCTTTTGGAGTCTGCCTGGATAATGGAACAGTACCAAAAGGTGTAGACAGAAATATATCAAGGCGGGGATTATCCTAGACAGATTTTAAGCAGGTACTGTAACTCTAGATATTTTTTTGGCATGAACCTTAAAAGTTCACTGGATTTCTGAAAATAAAAGCGAATTTGAAAAGCACTATTTCCTTGGAGCAAGATTTCTCAAGCAAGCTAGATGTTTATAAATCCGTAGATTTTTATGCAGGGGTTCTCAAAGACTCAAATGTTATTTCGAGGATTCTTCCAAGTTGAAAAGATGGAGAAAAGATATCTTAGAACCAATATGTCAAACTTATTTTCTTGACACGTGTGCTAAGTCTGTTGAATTATAACTAAGATAATGTGAGTATAATAAATGACAGCTTATTTGATATGAGGGTGCTTTGTTTTATTCTATCCAGAGTTTAATTGATGAAGAAAGTAAGGGATTGACTAGAATCCTTTACAAGCAATCCAGTTGATGAGATCAATTATTGAAACCCCGTGTTCCCTCTTAAGGACTGTAGTGGTCTGGGCTGGTGTTAGAAACACTTTCTTGGTCCGTAGTTCTCACAGTCTGCTTCTTTCAGAATCATAAGCATAAGCCTCTGGAGAAGGAAAGACTGAAAGGAATTCATCACTCTTTGTTTTTGATCTACAGGTTTTGCCCTTGCACTTGCCACCTAGTTGCTGGGGTGTTTCCACCTCTATCCATTGCAGTACTGTCAGGTGCTACCTCTTAAGATTAGTATTCTGATTCTGTAATGCAAGGGCAATATACCACTGCTCATTCGCCGTTTATAGTGAAATATTAATCTTGGGATCTAGTCCTACCTCAAATAGGTTCCAGTTAATGTTCTGCCTTTTAAAATCTTCCTTCAGTGTAATGCATGAGTTCTAACAACAGTAACTAGAGGCAATAGGAAGGGACTGTCACTTCATACTGACTCACAGGCTCATTGAACAAATTAATAAATTACAAAAATGCAAATAGAAGGCTAGGCTAGTCAACAAGACAAAAAACCTTTTTTCCTTGGGCTTGTTTTTAATTGATTTTTTATTGTATTACCATATATACTCAAGTATATATGAGTTTTTCAGCCCTTTTTTAGACTGAAAAAGCAAACCCTCAGCTCATGTATTATTTTACCTTTGCATTATTATTGTTACTGCAATTAGTATTTTACTCTATTTATTATTGGAAGGATACATAAGCACATTTACATTGAAGGTTAGAATAATGGTTCAATTAGAGTTGGACAGTCTTATCTTAAATTACAGTTTTATGTAAATATTCAAAAACATTTAACCTACCGATGCTTCAATTAATGTAATTTTATTGGTATCTATTTTTATTTTGAAATTTACCAGTAGCTGCTGCATTTCCCACCCTCAGCTTATACTCATTTTCCCAGTTTTTTGTGGTAAAATTAGGTACCTCGGCTTATATTCAGGTAGACTTGAGTATATATGGTATATGACTTTAATTGTTTTTACATTGTGTGCTATGTATTTTTAATTTTATTGTTTTTGGAAGTTGCCCACAGCCACTCTTTTATGATTTGCTGCTTATAAAGATGCCAGAGATAATTTACTATGTAATTTCAATTACTTCATACTCTCTGTCCCTGTAAACATTGTGATCGGGTTTTAGAATTGTTCCAAAGTGCTTTGTTCTCTGTCGTTCTGTTTCTGAACTAAACTGGGATAATTGAGCCAATCCAAGGCTGATATATATTGGTCAGAATAAGCAGAATCTTGTTTTTTTACTCTGAATTGATCAAAATCAGATGATCAATGTACTAACTAAAGCAGTGGTTTTTCAACTCCTAGAAATCCTAGCAGCTGGTAAACTGTCTGGGATTTCTGGTAGTTGTAGGCCAAAACATCTGGGGACTCACAGGTTGAGAACCACTGAACTAAAGGAAGACTTACAAAGCTGTTTGTTATTATTTGTTGCTGAGTTGTCTTGAATATGTTTTGACTTTTTCTAGGAATTTAAAATTAGAAGATACGAAATCTCATTCTTTGTCAGGACAGGAGAGTGAGAGCAGTGGAGAAGTAGAATCATCTGCAATAGAAGCAGATCAAGAAGCCTTGAAAGGAGACAACTGGTAATGTTAAAATCCCATAGCATTATTTTTAAATTAGTATTGCGAATGCATTATCCTTACAGGCTGAAAGTATCATTCTCGAGAATATTTCCCCAGTTCATTTCAAGGAATTTATTTGGTGGATATTTTCCCGTCTTTGGTAATTCTATGAGGTTGATACTAGATACTTCCTTGTGCTTTCCTCTACTAAAGGCCTTTCTACCAAATGGAGGCTAAAACTAGAATAGGTTCATCCTCAGAAAGTCTGGAAATAGTTTGTCAGAACTGCAGGGAGAAGTGTTTTATACATTTGGAATAAATGGGATTAAATTAGGTTTCTCAGTGTTGCACAGATCAGAATGATGTGATAAATTATAGCCATCCAGCTGTATGGCCATTACATGACAAACATCTTTATCTATTCTTGCAGTTCTGAAAAGGAGATTCCAGAGACCTCTTGGAGTGAGTCATTGACTGTAAACTCTATACCAGGAATTGAAGTTGCTGAAGTAGCTTATGCAGCTGATTGATGAGATGTAAACACCACCAGTTGCCTTTACGACAGTATAAAAATTAATGACTCACGATACCTAGAACATGTTGAACAAAAGCATGGAATGCTATAAAGCAGAAGACATTGAGGCACACACTTGAATGTTTACATAGACCGACTTTGGATAAGCCTTTGGCATAGGAAGGATAATCAGCGCTGCATTGACTCGGCTGTTATCTAGACTTTATAGATATATATAAATAATATATTAAAAGCTCTGGTTAAGGCCAGGTCAAGTTATGCCTAGAACCTGAAGTTATATGTAACAGTTATAATTTATCAATATGTAAACCCTGTATATCGTATGTGTAGATACCAATCATGTTTGGCATGTTGTATATCACATATTTGCTCCTAATACAATGCACCTTTTTCTATGGGCAGCTTTTGGTATCTTGTTTTTCAGGTTCTTTATATAGGCATATAATGTTAGCCAATGGGAACTCTGTATTTCAGGCTTAAGAGGAGACACCTGTTGTGTTTTTTTAAAATGTTTAAGTGTAACTAATGGACATGTAAATTTTAATGCAATAAGCTAGGGAAGCTCACAGTACCAAAATAATATTTCAAGAATGGGAACGTGACAGAAGGTAGATAATCTTGGAGGAATAAGTTATAGAACTCACACTGTGGATGTTCACCTTCACTTGAAAATAATATAAAAATTGATGAAAATACTAAACTTTTTAAAATTCCATTATACTTTTGTCACATGATCACAGAATCAACAACTCTGCCTTATATAAAGAACACTACCTCTTTGTTGCTAATGCATAAGTGCGTTATTTCACATACATATATTATATAGAGAAAATGTGTGTTGTTAAGCCATACCTCTGCACAATTAATTTAGCGTGGTTAAGTCTACTTGCAATGTATGTGTTTAGAATATTACACATGAATGTGCTACAATTAGTTCTGTAGCTCATTTCTCTTCAAATTGTGTGAAGTCCAGTGATGCACTTTATAATAATAATTAAAAAAACTTCTCATGCCAAAGTCATTGTCTTTATTGTGACTTGAGCTTTTGGACTCAGAGAAGATGAACACGGTTTGCACATCAGTGCCTCTTTTTATTTTGTTTGATACAGATGTTTGCTATAATAGTGTGGGTCGGCTTTATGGAATCTTCAAGACCATTCTGCTCAGCAGTTGTTTGCTGAAAGTGCCTTTTTGTCTGTTCTTCTAGTGGAGAGAATGCCACTTTTCTTCATCTCTGTGCCACCTACTTTGTTTGTATTCTGTTAACACAGAATTTCCATGTGTTCCGAGGTTTCAATGCTCACTTGCTTTTTGGGTTTTTTGAGGAGTAATGACAAAGACCTCTGTAGAACCATCTGGGGAAACCATTTGTGGAAAATAAATCTTTGGTCATGATGGAAACTTGTCTTTATCTCATCTGTCAAAGAATATGGTCAGTTTAAAGTTTATAGAGTGCACAGGCAACTTGCTCATTGGTTCAAACAATTGCTGTGGTCAGTGAAATCTTAATATTTCCTTTAAATACATTTTGGGTATGATTAAGATTTCCTGTGAGAAGGATTCTCCTGACAATGCTTCACTGAATAAAGGAGGAAAATGATCTGTCAACAGGTCATTTAACCATGCAGTTGAACAATAGTTACATTTGTTCATGTTACAGAATAGAAATAAGCTCTTAAAATTCACTCAGTCTGCAGATTTATTTTATGCAAACTGGTTTATGGATTACACAATTACTCTTTTAAGGCATATTTTGGATATTCCAACATAAGAACTATGTCAGAGCTCACCAATGGCCTACGTAATATTTTGTGGATTCAATATCCAACCATAAGTCTATGGCAGGCATGAGCAAACTTCAGCCCTCCAGATGTTTTGGACTTCAGCTTCCAGAAATCCCAGTCATCTTACCAGCTGTTAAAAATTGTGGGAGTTGAAGTTCAAAACACCTGGAAGGCCGAAGTTTTCCCATGCCTGGTCTATGGGAAATGATTTTTGCAAGATATTCGTGTATTGGGCCCCTTATTTCAAGCTTTCCAGCAGCTGATAAACAAAGGCATACTGTTTCTCATGTTGGTGAAGATATATAGCCCATCTGAGTAGTATCATCAATGACCCCATCCTTCATGAATTGATTGTACCTCCTTTAAAACCACCCAGGTTGGCAGCTTTAACTATATACTGTGACAGTAAATTCTACAGTTTATGCATTATGTGAAGAAGTGCTTCCTTTTATCTATCCTGAATCTCCTATCATTTAGCTTCAACGGATTTTAGCATTTCTGAGTTCTGCTATTGCCAAGAGAGGGAAAAACACTCCTGCCTGTCTACTTTCTCCATATGATGCATAATTCATAAACCTCTGTTATATCTCCATTTACTTGTCCTTTTCCACGTGAAGTGCCCACAAAGGACATAACATTTCCTTCCAGGGCAGTTTCTGTTCCTTGAACATTTTGGTTGCCATTTTTTTACTCTTTCCTAGCTAAAGTGAAATAATCCTCAGAGCTGAACACAGTTTTCTAGAAGTTGAATACTGTTAACAGAGTAGTATGATATCAGCAGTTGTCTTTCTAATTTTGCTTCTTTTTTCCAACAAGTGCTTTCTGGGTTGACTTTTTTAATTGAATTTCTCACTACACTACAATTTCTTTCTTGATCAGATTTTGCAAAGTCAGACCTCATCAAGATATTAACATTGGGGGGGGGGGCACGCACTAACACAGCATTAATCATTTTACATTTTTTATTCTCATCACCAGTTCCAGGCCCGGATTAGCGTCTTTGGCCGCCCTAGGCCAAGACGCCCCGCGCCGTCCCCAGGGTGCAGAAAGCCCCGTCCTCAGGGCGCTGCTGCGCATGTGCGGCAGCAGCCCCGGCTGTGCAGCTCCCGTCGCCTCCTCGCGCCCTCCTTCCGTTCACGGGAGGAGGCGGCGGCCGGTGCCGTGCGGCTTCTGTCGCCGCCTCCTCCCACGACCAAAAGGAGGGTGCGAGGAGGCGGCGGCGGGCCACGGCACCGGTCCGGGGCCCCGTGGCTTCCGTCCACCTCCTCGTGCCTTTCAGTCGCGGGAGGAGGAGGCGGAGTCAGACGGAAGCGCACGGCACTGGTCGTGGGGCTTCCGTCCGCCGCCTCCTCCGGTGGGGCCGGTGCCGTGCGGCTTCCGTCTGCCTCCTCCCACGACCAAAAGGAAGGCGCGAGGAGGAAGGGAAGTCCCGCCCTCCTCCTGGCCCCCTGGGCCGCCCCCTTGCAAAGGAAGGAGGCGGCCAGGAGGGGAAAGGTAAGCCCGCTGGCGGGGCATGTGTGCGCATGCATGCATGCCCACCAGTGGGGCGGGGCTTCCCTTCCTCCTCGCCGCCTCCTTCCTTTACAAGGGGGTGGCCCAGGCGGGCGATGGCGAGGGGAGGGCGCCATTCCCTCCCCGCCCCCTCGCAGCGCTCTCCCCACGCCCTCTCCCGAGGTATGATGACTCTCTCGGGAGAGGGTAGGGGGAAAGCGCTGTAAGGGAGCGGTTTTTAAAAAAAAATTAGTTTTCAGGGGGCCGAATCTGCTGCCTCCCAAAAGCTGCCGCCCGAGGCCGTGGCCTTGGGTGGCCTTATGGGTAATCCGGGCCTGTCCAGTTAACACAGACATAAACCAGATAATATATAAAGACCTATTAAGTAAGGAAGGACCAGAGCTGGGCCTGAAGACCAGACTCCAACTCAAACTAGAGGGGTACGAAATGGGGTGGTTCCCATATTTCCAACTAAGAGACAGACTGAAAATAGACAAGAAAAGGGGATTGAGAGCCCAAATGGGCGATCTGGAGGAGACATTCCTGGGCAATGACGACAAACTAATGTCCAAAATATATAAATTGTTAATAAAGAAGGAAAACGATAAAGATAAGAACGATATACATGTGAAGGAATGGTCCAGGAATATAGGATATAGAATAAAACCGGAGGTGTGGGAAAATATATGGGTGAACAATGCAAATATTTCATTGTGCTACAAATATAGGGAGAACTGGATAAAGACTCTGTATAGATGGTACCTTACCCCGGCCAAATTATCAAAAATATACAAGAACGTAAAACCGAATTGTTGGATATGTAATAACGTTAATGGAACATTCTTCCACATGTTATGGTTATGCCCAAAGGCAAAGAGGTTCTGGAACCTAATACATAAAGAATTGGAAAAAATGCTCCAAAAGAAAATAACAAAAAGCCCAGGGATGTTCCTCTTGGGAATCCTAGAGGATGAATTAAGTAAAAGCGAGGGGAGGATATTTATGTTAGCAACAACAGCAGCCAAGACGCTTTTCGCAAGCCACTGGAGAATGGGAACCGCCCCATCGATACAGGACTGGAGACAGAAAGTACTGGAAGTCTCCCAAATGGAGAAATTAACGGAAGCTATAAGGGAGGGGAATTCTAAAAGAAACCACAAGTGGGATTGGGAGCCTCTTAGAAGATATTGTAAAAAAGAATGCAATGTAGATATTGAGATGTAAATAGATATACAAGCACTAGACAAGGATTTATGAAGCGTGTGAACAACATCACTCATTCTGCTGAACTTGATAATGTACTCTCCTGTTCTAGGGAAGACAAAAACAAAAACAAAAATAACAACAACAATAAAGGGCAAGACCGGGAAGCAGCCGAATGTGACAAACTCAGAATAAGAACTGGTTTGATGCAAATAAGAAGATGGACGTACTCCCCCCTGGAACTTTTCCAGAGCACCACTTTTAATCTTTTTTCTCTTTCTTTTCTATCCACAAAGGTGGATACTCTTAGCGATCTATCTCTTTGACTTTCTTTGCTATCCAAGATACTTAGTATCGAAACTTTTATCACTCTGTTACTTTGTTTTACGCTGTGAAAATCAATAAAGAATGATTTAAAAAATTAAAAAAAACACAGACATAAACCAGGTTAAAATATATCAGTTATAACAGAGGTCACAAATTTTACAAAAAAAAGTAGTGGTTAAAAAAACAATAGTCTACGTAGATTATATGGCAAATAGCTTTCCTTAACACATACATGTCAAGTCCAAGGCCCACGGGCAAAATTTGGCCCATTATCTCATTTATATGGCTTGTAAGGCTTTCAATGCCAGGGCAACATAGCTACATTTATACAGTCTTACAATAATGGCCTTTGAAGGGAACCATAAGGCTGAAGTGGCTCTTGGTGAAAATGAGTTTAATACCCCTACCTTAACAAACTACCTTATACCAGCAACTGAAAATACCAAATGAAGGAGACTTGACCACATGTTCTAAAAGAGAATTCTCATATCCTAGGACCCTTCCACACAACCCTATATCCCAGAATATCAAGGCAGAAAATCCCACATTATCCGAGTGTGGATTAAGAAAACCCAGTTCAAAGCAGATATTGTGAGATTTCCTGCCTTGATATTCTGGGATATAGGGCTGTGTGGAAGGGCCCCTAATCAGTTTACTTCAAGTCTGTGTTGAGACATTATGAGGAACTACTCAGACCTATCTTAAGACATGGGCAGGATCAGGGCCGGCCTGACCTTTTCCGGGGAGTACGCAGAAGAAAATTCCCCCCCAGCCGCCGCATCATTTGGTCCCGCCGCAGTTGGCCCCATGGGCCGGCTGCCACTCGCCTCGAGCACGGACATTTCCGTGCATGCCCAGAAAGCAACTACAAGCGCTACAACGCCTGTAGTTGCTTCTGGGCATATCTATGTCTCGCTGCAAAATATGGGCACTGCGGCCCGAGCGTGGCTGGCTGCGCTGGCTCCAAAGCCACAGGCGCTCGGGCCGCAGTGCCCATGCGCAGACATTCACGCATGCCCAGAAGCAACTATAGGCGCTATAGCGCCTGTAGTTGCTTCTGGGCATGCGCGGAAATGTCTGCGCTTCGGAAGGTGTGCTGCAGCCGGCCCGTGGGGCCGGCTGTGCGGTGGCGGCAGGGCGGGGGCACGGAAGCGAGGTGGCGCCGCGATGCCCCGCCCAGCCGGTGGCGCTCTACGCGACCGCTTACATGGCGGAATCGCGGAGACCGCCTCTGGGCAGGATATTCTGTTACCACTTCATGCAACCTCCTCTAATCTGATGTCTCCATGCTGCTTGGGGATTATGGAATTTCTAATCATGTACATCTGAAGGACCTGGAAAGGAAACAGACCAGGTTATACTCATTCTCCCCCCATTAATGCAGCAGATCTTATATATAAAAATAAGGCAAAGTTGTGTTCACACAACCAGCAATAAAATTGGCAATACTCCTGCCCATTTATGTGGGACAAAATGCACTATTGCTGAAACTAGGTCAGAAATGAAAGAAGTACTGTGCTGAGCCATAAAACAGGACAGGCAGCCTGCCCTTGGGTGTACCCTCAATGGGCTTTATTGCTGGATTTCAAAATCTTAACACATATGTTCTAGATTGAATGTGTCTCTTCAAGCTTCCTTTATTACAGTATGTACATGTTGAGACTTCCATGTCACAAATTATTTTTAAGCAGCCACTTAACAAAAGTATATGCCTTTTGGCTAAATTAACAGTAATTATGAGTTGAATATCCCTTAATCTGAAATGCTTAAGCTCAAGTTTTTGGATTTTGGAATACGGTATTTGCATATACAGTAGAGTCTCACTTATCCAACCTTCGCTCATCTAACGTTCAGTTTTCAACCATTTCAATACATTGCAATATTTTGCGATATTGCAATATTTTGGTACTAAATTCATAATACAGTAATTGAACCATGTATTGAACTGCTTTTTCTGTCGATTTGTTATAAAACATGTTGTTTTGGTACTTGGTTTGTAAAATCATTTAATAGGCTTTTATTTAATACCTCATTATCCAACATTTTCACTTATCCAACATTTTGCTGGTCCGTTTATGTTGGATAAGCGAGACTCTACATATTAGGCTTAGTTGAGCCAAAACAAATGGTTCAAAACTCGTTTCGGTTGTAGGGGGTGCTGGTGATTTGATTCTAAAGTCACTTCCTAATTTCTCAAAAAAATTTAACTTTCCAAAACTTCCGAATCTCTTCGTTAATGGCAAAGACGCATGCACAGTAGGAAAAAACAGCACTGCCACTGGGGAAACTTCAGGGGATTCTCCTTCCCTCATTTTTACATTGATCCTGATTAAACTTGCTACAGTGGTAGAACACATGGACCATTGTTAGCTCACCAAATTTCCTAACCTTTGACTTCTCCATGGATTTTTGGCAAATTTACAAAACATTTTACAAAAAGCAATCTGTTCCTGGTTTGAAAGTGTCATTTCCTGTTTCATTGAGCGGTCTTTACTTGAAAGTATTTGTTCTACTCCAGAAACTTTGTGTGGCACAAACTGTGTTAAATTGGTGGAGAACAGAAATCATAGTACAGTGTTCCCTCACTTATCGGGGGTGTTCCGTTCCACAATAAGTGCCGCCGGCTCCGCTTGCCCTCCTGCGACTTGGAGTGCTTGTGCAGCTGCTCCTCTTGGCCCATTCTGAGGGTGCCTGCCTGCCTCCCTAGCCTCTGGAGCCACTTAGGCAGCAACAGGCAGGCCTTCCCTGCTGCACCTCAGGCCGCCAGCCACAAGAAGAGGAGGGAAAGCTGAGGAGAAAAGAATTTCCTCCTTCACTTCCCCTCCTCCTCTTGTCCCTTGCCCAGCACAAGCAGAGGGACCAGAAGATGAGGAAAGGGGAGAAGGAAGGAATAAAATAGCCTTGGGAGACATCTGAAAATTATGGAATATTTCTGAAAAAAAGGTAAGTGGTACAAATTTGAATTTGCCCCTCCCAACTTTCCTGCATGTTTCAAAACTGCTTCGAAAGTCAAAAGTCGGAAGTTTTTTTATGACTTTTAGGATCTTCCGAACAAACCTATCCAACCCTAGTGCATATATAATGAGATCTCTTGGAGATGGGACCCAGTCTAAATGGAAAACTAATTTTTCAGCCTGAGTCCCTCTTCTGAGGTCAAGAAGATCGCGATACAAAAGTTTTAAATAAATAAATAATTTTCATAATCAGGTATTTGGTAATTGAAGGTAATCAGATACTTACCTAGGTATCACTACCTCAATAACCCACGAGGAAATTTTTGGATTTGGGAGCATTTCAGAATACCGGATGAAGACTTCTCAACCTGCACATAAATGCTATAATGGAAAATTGGACCAACTGGGTTTTTTGTGATATATTGGAAAGTGAGATTTACTGTTTCCTTGCTGCAGGATCCATGTTTCCATGTGGAATCTATCACAGCTTTACATGATGCTGCCTGTTCATAATTAGTTTAGATTCTGATGGCTTCTTAGAAACTTAGGTCATGTTTATAACATAGTAATGTAACCAAATTTGCAAAAAAATAA
>JARBWK010000007.1:107534809-107647972 GCA_030556195.1 Anolis apletophallus | reverse complement strand
CAGCTGACGGGACCTGCCCACAGAACAAGCTGCCTCAGGGCAAGAGCCCTCAACATTCTCTGACTAACCCTTATATACACACTATGGCGGCAGGTCCTGTCTTCATCATTCTTCATTGGTTCACATGATTACCACATCATTCAACACATCATCAACACATTTCTATTATCCAATTACATATCACATTATTTGGCAGTTCATTCTACTTGCGTTTCCATTTGTTAAACAGCACTACGCAGTTATTAATCCTTCATTCCCACAGTGTGTTATCTGCTGCATGAGCGTTCTGTACCTGAATTTGCAACATCTCTAAAACGTCCCTCAGTGCCAATTGGGAGGAACGGCTTCATCTACTCATGCGCAGTTTCTACCAATCAGCTACAATGTAAACAAACGCACGTTGGAACTAGCTAGACCAATCAAGGCCGGTGTTATCAGGAAAGGCACATGATGTACTTTCACAAATCACAGCGTGTGCCTGAAATACCAATCAAAGTGCATTATTCTCGTAATGGCATTTAGCATGATTTTTGGCAAGCTACTCCGCTATACTAAGTACTATGCTTGTGCATCACTCTCTTCTGACTGTACTTCTGCTAAAGGCACCAATTCTGCTTTAATTGAACCATGTATTGAACTGCTTTTTCTGTCGATTTGTTATAAAACATGTTGTTTTGGTACTTGGTTTGTAAAATCATTTAATAGGCTTTTATTTAATACCTCATTATCCAACATTTTCACTTATCCAACATTTTGCTGGTCCGTTTATGTTGGATAAGCGAGACTCTACATATTAGGCTTGGTTGAGCCAAAACAAATGGTTCAAAACTCGTTTCGGTTGTAGGGGGTGCTGGTGATTTGATTCTAAAGTCACTTCCTAATTTCTCCAAAAAAATTAACTTTCCAAAACTTCCGAATTTCTTCGTTAATGGCAAAGACGCATGCACAGTAGGAAAAAAACAGCACTGGCACTGGGGAAACTTCAGGGGATTCTCCTTCCCTCATTTTTACATTGATCCTGATTAAACTTGCTACAGTGGTAGAACACATGGACCATTGTTAGCTCACCAAATTTCCTAACCTTGACTTCTCCATGGATTTTTGGCAAATTTACAAAACATTTTACAAAAGCAATCTGTTCCTGGTTTGAAAGTGTCATTTCCTGTTTCATTGAGCGTTCTTTACTTGAAAGTATGTGTTCTACTCCAGAAACTTTGTGTGGCACAAACTGTGTTAAATTGGTGGAGAACAGAAATCATAGTACAGTGTTCCCTCACTTATCGGGGGTGTTCCGTTCCACAATAAGTGCCGCCGGCTCCGCTTGCCCTCCTGCGACTTGGAGTGCTTGTGCAGCTGCTCCTCTTGGCCCATTCTGAGGGTGCCTGCCTGCCTCCCCTAGCCTCTGGAGCCATAGGCAGCAACAGGCAGGCCTTCCCTGCTGCACCTCAGGCCGCCAGCCACAAGAAGAGGAGGGAAAGCTGAGGAGAAAAGAATTTCCTCCTTCACTTCCCCTCCTCCTCTTGTCCCTCGCCCAGCACAAGCAGAGGGAGAGGGACCAGAAGATGAGGAAAGGGGAGAAGGAAGGAATAAAATAGCCTTGGGAGACATCTGAAAATTATGGAATATTTCTGAAAAAAAGGTAAGTGGTACAAATTTGAATTTGCCCCTCCCAACTTTCCTGCATGTTTCAAAACTGCTTCGAAAGTCAAAAGTCGGAAGTTTTTTTTATGACTTTTAGGATCTTCCGAACAAACCTATCCAACCCTAGTGCATATATAATGAGATCTCTTGGAGATGGGACCCAGTCTAAATGGAAAACTAATTTTTCAGCCTGAGTCCCTCTTCTGAGGTCAAGAAGATCGCGATACAAAAGTTTTAAATAAATAAATAATTTTTCATAATCAGGTATTTGGTAATTGAAGGTAATCAGATACTTACCTAGGTATCACTACCTCAATAACCCACGAGGAAATTTTGGATTTGGGAGCATTTCAGAATACCGGATGAAGACTTCTCAACCTGCACTTAAATGCTATAATGGAAAATTGGACCAACTGGGTTTTTTGTGATATATTGGAAAGTGAGATTTACTGTTTCCTTGCTGCAGGATCCATGTTTCCATGTGGAATCTATCACAGCTTTACATGATGCTGCCTGTTCATAATTAGTTTAGATTCTGATGGCTTCTTAGAAACTTAGGTCATGTTTATAACATAGTAATGTAACCAAATTTGCAAAAAAATAAAATAATTCAACCACCACTTCTGGTTTGCTTCATATGTAAATATTTGCCTGCATAGATTTTTAAAATTAACAAAGTATAAGCCAATGATTATTCTGAAATGCAATTATGGTACTTGTGAAGCTATTTCTTTTGAAGGTTTAAAACTTGAAATGGTCCCTTTATTTTTTTTAAAGGCCATGTGATGAATTGCCTACCTTTTAAGTCAGAGTAAGCTCAGGAAATAGGCCCGGATTTTGTGTTGACTACAAAAAAACTAAACCAGGAGACCGAAGGAATATAGGTAACTGTATTTATTTGTTCTATTTAACATGTTTTCTTTTGCAGGAACTCTATTTAATGTATGTAAGATTGTGTAAAGTGAACCTATTACTGATGTGTTATTAGGAGGGAATAGGATTTTAGGTAGTAGCTAGAGCAAGGTTCCATTGCTCCGAAAGAGGTTAAAAAGATCCTCTTTACTCCGTAATGTTTTAGGGCAGGGAAGGAATGTGATGAATTGCCTACCTTTTAAGTCAGAGTAAGCTCAGGAAATAGGCCCAGTTTTATTTTGGCAGCCGTTTTGTATGGTGCCTGGAGGGAGCAGCCAATGCCTAGTAGAGGCGGAGCTTAGAAGCTGGATGGGGCAGGAAATGTGGAGAACCCTTGTGATTGGCTGGGAGCTTAGGTTAAGTGCAGAGGCGGGAAAGCCTTGAGGTGTGCATTTTAAGATCTGAGAGAGTTAGATAGGTTCTGGGTTTTGAATAAAACAGTTGGGAGAGAGTGAGGAGAAGCAGTGTGGAGTTTAGTGAACCTGAAGAGTTAGGCAGGGGTCGGGAACCTTTTTGACTCAGAGAGCCATGAAAAGAAAAATATTTGGAAATTTATTTCAGTGAGAGCCATATAATATTTCTTCTTCGAGGGCTCTGTGAATGCACACTTATGACGTTTGCGCGCCAGCGCGGGCTTCCAACGGATTCACAGAGTTCCACTCGAAGAAAGATGGTCACAGGTATGTAACCTACCAATATTATATATTTTAAGACTGAATTCAACTAAATGTGAGTATATATGTACATACTATGAGAACAGGATTCCCCCGGCAGAATGACGGGACACTTCAGACCTGGCTCTGCAAAAGGCATGCTCAGGACTCTGGGAAAGAGGAGAAGACAGAAGGAAGGGGGAAAGAAAGACAGACAGACAGAGGAAATAAAGGAGGGAGGGGGAGAGGAAGAAAGAAAAGAAGAACGAAGTATGGAAAAGGAAGCAAAGAAAAGCAGGAGAGAGACAAGGAGGGGAAAAGAAAGAAGGACATGGGAAGGGAGGAAAGGAAAGGGTGGGGAAAGGAAAGGAAAGGGAGTGAGGAAAAAGTAAAATAATGAAGAAAAAGAAGGGGGGAGGGGGAAGTGAAAAGAAAGGAAGGAGAAGGAAAGGAAGACTTGGGGTGAAAGAATAGAAGAGGGAGAGTGGAGGAAAGAAGGAAGGGGAGAGAGGGAGGGAAAAGGAAGGAGAGAAGGAAAGGGTGAGGGGGAGAAAGAAAGGAAGAGGGAGGAAAAGGGAGAATGGAGGAAAGAAGGAAGGGGAGAGAGGGAGGGAAAGGAAGGAGAGAAGAAGGAAAGGGTGAAGGGGAGGGAGGAAGGAAGGAAGGAAGGAAGGAAGGAAGGAAGGAAGGAAGGAAGGAAGGAAGGAAGGAAGGAAGGAAGAGGGAGAATGGAGGAAAGAAGGAAGGGGGAGAGGGAGGGAAAAGGAAGGAGAGAAGGAAAGAATGGAAGAATTCCCTCTGCATGCTGGGAAACCGAGGCCCGGGCTGCTCTGGAGAGCCAGATGCAATCATGAAAAGAGCCACATCTGGCTCCCGAGCCATAGGTTCCCTACCCCTGGATTAGAGAGTATTCAGAGAGCTATTAGGGAAAGAATAGCTGGAATACTGAATAGAAACAGATCCCAGGAAGGGACTGTTTCAAGTTATAGGAATCTAGTCAGGAGGAAGTCTGCTAGTTTTCCTGAGGGAGTTAAGAGTTGTTATAGGAAATCAAGTACTGAACTGTTTGTTTGAAGTAACCAAATTGCAACCATTATGCTTAAGTGCCTGTGTTCTTGAAAACTATACAAATAAACATCGTTGTTCTTTGTTCACAAAAAATTGCCGCAGTGTGCCTCTATATAAACAAGATAGGGAAACAGAGTTTCCAGATTGGTGGCACCGAAGACTTAGCAGAATCTCTACAGTATTCACCTCAGTGTTCTGCGCCCTGAGTGCGAATTCAGTATCACCAAGCTTACATTTCAAAACAATGGTCAAACAAGAAAACTGTAAAGCCCTTTTATTTTGGTGATAGCCTGATTTCAATAGGTAAAACCACCTCAGAATAATACCGGGAGAGCTTTTGCACAGTTAAAACTTGTGCGCCAGCTGCGCCCGTACCTTGGGAAGTTTGATCTGGCCACAGTGGTCCATGATCTGGTTACATCCCAAATAGATTACTGCAATGCACTCTATGTGGGGCTGCCTTTGAAGACTGTTCGGAAACTTCAACTAGTCCAGCGGTCAGCAGCCAGGTTACTAACTGGAATGATATACAGGGAGCATACCACTCTTCTGTTATGCCAGCTCCACTGGCTGCCTATCCAATTCTGAGCACAATTCAAAGTGCTGGTTTTGACCTTTAAAACCCTTTACGGTTCTGGCCCAGCTTACTTATCCGAACATATCTCCCCTTATGTCCCACCTCGAAGTTTACAATCTTCCGGTGAGGCCCTGCTCTCGATCCCACCTTTGTCACAAACATGGTTGGTGGGGACGAGGGACAGGGCCTTCTCGGTGGTGGCCCCTTGCCTGTGGAACTCGCTTCCCAGCGAAATAAGGTCAACTTCTTCCCTCCTTTCCTTTAGAAAAAAGTTTAAAACGTGGCTTTGGGACCGGGTGTTTAGTTGATGAGGGGCAGTGGATGGACAATTGAATAATGACAGGATTGTTGAGGGGGACTGTGAATTTGGTTTTGGACAGCCTATGAGTGCGGAACAGGGATCATGTGGTTAATTATTGATATTTGATTGTTTTAATCTGTTTTGTAGTATTTTATGATGTGTTGTTGTTCTGTCTCCTGTGTATGCGGAATAGAATTGTTGCCTTTTTGTTAGCCGCCCTGAATCCCCCTTCGGGGGTAGAGAAGGGCGGGATAGAAATAAATGAAATAATAATAAAATAATAAATAAAATAATAATATAAATGGTGGCAGCGGCCTGGAGATTATTTTGCCTTGATCAAATCCAATTTAAGTGCCTGGTGTCTCTACATTTATTGGTGGCAGAGGTGGGCTCTAGTAGGAAAGGTCCACCCTGCCTGAGTTCATTACACTATAACACTAGCCCATTAAAATGTTCCAGTACAACTACTGAGGGAATTAATCTCTCTAGAACAGTGTTTTTCAACCTTTTTTGAGCTGCGGCACATTTTTTACATTTACAAAATCCTGGGGCACACCACCAACCAAAATGATACAAAATGACACTCTAACACAGTAATACATATAGTTAATATGTTTTTAAATGTATTTATACACTCAGTGTGAAACCTGGGCCTGTTTCGATGAACACAACATAGATATGACTTCTTCTCACATATTTTATAAATGTCTATCATGTCTTCTCTCAGCCTTCTCTTCTTCAGGTTAAACATGCCCAGCTCTTCAAGCCGCTCCTCATAGAGCTTGTTCTCCAGACCTTTGTGAAATTTCACCCTGAGTGAAACTTGCTTCCAGTTAACTATGGATGTCATGAAGCTGTTATAAACAGTTCCTTGGGGGGGGGAACTCTCGAAAAATCCAGTAAAATAGTAAAAAAAACCACACCAAGCGGAGAGGCTCAATTTGTTTCTTAGAAACCTGTGAGGGGGCTGCTAGGAGGGGGGAGAGTTCCAATTTCCCACGGCACACCTGATGATCTCTCACGGCACACTGGTTGAGAAACACTGCTCTAGAAGAAGGATTCAAACATATAGCATCATAAATGCCTTGCTTTCACTGTGGAAGATTCATGCACTTCAACATTTCCCTGTTGAATAAGACCTCAAGTACTTTTCTTCCAAAGATAATTGGATGATAATTTCCAGAGAAGGTCAATCTAGACATTGCTAGAAACTGTAACACTAATAATGTGTTGCTTCTATCAGTCTCCAGCTAGAGAAAAAGAAGGGAGAAACACCTGTGAAGCTGCCTTGCCAAAGATCAGCAATTTCTTCCCCCCTTGCTCTGTAAAAGCCACTAGAGACTTTTCAAGTGTATAGCTGGAGATAAGAAAGATGAATAGGGTATGGTTAAAGAAATCCAAAACTTATTTTGTTATTACGGATGCAAGTTTCCTGAAAAAGGAACGCCCTGAAGTCTGGGAAATGTCGAAGAAGCTGTAGAAAGGAGGAACAGAAACCCAAAAGAAGCATTACTGTTTGAGAGAACAAAGAAATCAATTGTGCATTACCTCTGCAGACATGCATTAATGGTGCCTTTATTTGCTTCCCAGAACAATTATCCAAAGACAGAAAACATTTAGTATCAAAACACTGGTGCATTGTTGGAGTTAGATTTATGACCTGGTTTTACAGTATTATCATTACTTTTTAAAGTGTTTGTATGTGTATCAGAATGACTTAGTTTTTTTGAACATATGTCTTAAAATGAATATGCAGAAATGCTGATTCCTTTTTGATCCTGTGAATTATGTGTGACCTTAAAAACAAAGAATCATAGAGTTGAAAGAGTCCTCACAGGCCATCCAGTCCAATCCCTTGCCAAGAAGCAAGAAAATCACATTCAAAGCACCCCCGACAGATGACCATTCAGTCTGTTTAAAAGCCTCCAAAGTAAAAGCCTCCATAACACTCCAGGGCAGAGTGTTCAACTGATGAACATCTCTCACAGTTAGGAAGTTTTTCCTCATGTTAAAGTAGAATCTCCTTTCTTGTAGTTTGAAGCCATTGCTCCGCATCCTCGTCTCCAAGGCAGCAGAAATCAAGCCTGCTCCCTCCTCCCTATGACTTCTCCTCACATATTTATTATGCATGCCCATCATGTCTCCTCTCAGCCTTGTCTTCTGCAGGCTAAACATGCCCAGCCCTTTAAGCTGCTCCTCATAGGATTTGTTCTCCAAACCCTTGATTATTTTAGTCACCCTCCTCTGGGCACATTCCTGCTTGTCAACATCTCCCTTCAGTTGCGGTGCCCAGAATTGGACACAGTGTGATTCCAGGTGTGGTCTGACCAAGGCAGAATAGAGGGGTAGCATGACTACATTTTTTCTAGTTCTGACTCATAAGTTGAAAAAAAGATATTAAGATTATTTTATGCACAATGTTTGTGGCACCTTCAACACATTTTTATATCTTAAACTTTTGTAATCCATAGTCCAATTCCATATGTTAACTACATAAACTAACTTCTTAATGGTTCATGGTGATATACAGACATGCTTACATGGAATTGTAATCAATCTCAATGACTGAGCATTTGGAAAAACCGAGTGTTAATTCAGCACTCACTAAAATGTATTGCAAAGCATGTCTTGCTTTTCTGAACACATACTCCAATGCTAAGAACAAATGTAGACTGACATCCATTCATGTGTTTTTGGTTGCATTTGGCTCCAAAATCGTGGAGATGGCTACCTCCAATTCCATGGTCTGTTTTGTAGAATTCCATAGAAGCTGAAAATTATTTATGTTGATAGATATATCACAAATTGATGGCACTTTGATGATGCAGGAAGGAGGAAATTAGCATAATTAGTCATGTAAAAGTTTATCCATGGTACCACAACTGGAACTTTGTTCATTAAGGAATCTGAAGTCCTTTGCTACCGGTTGCTTATCACATAACATTGGAGCTATCACTCTTAATTAGGATTTTTCCACTACCTGTTTTTGGAGACTGGCAATTGTATTGTAGTTAAATGCCTGCGAGTGGAACTAAGGTAATTACATGGAATTGATTAGTACACCATGTTGCTGTTGTATCTTGCATGCTAGCTATTATACCTGCCAGCAATCATACATTCATATATTTCCTGATGTTGTCTTTCTCCCTTCCATATCTGCTAATGATCCAAAGTATTTTCTTCCTAATTGCATATATAACTTTCTGAGTAAAAATCAACACAACAGAACATCTGACTTGGATCAAGATACTGCCATAAAATATGGAGTGAATAAGACTGGTGGTGGTTGATCATTCCAAGTGGCACTTAGTTGTTCTTGCTCTTAGATATTGGACTTTTTAGGGCTGTTTCAGAAGACAGCATTCCCAAGTTTTGTTTGGGTTGCTAAAGTTTAATGAACCATTTGATTTGATGTGGTGTCACTAATCCCTCTGCTCCTATTTTCAACATTTCCTCATGAGAAAATTTCCTGGCTTTTCACTTTGTGCCATTGGGTGAGTTTATATGTTAGGAAACTAGAACCTGGGATTTCTCATAACAATGGATTAGATTCGGGTAAAGTTATTCCCTTTAGATCCAGCTTAAATCCATGAGAAGTCACGAGTAGCTTTTAATGGTAATTCAGTGGTTCTCAACCTGTAGGTCCCCAGGTGTTTTGGCCTACAATTCCCAGAAATCCCAGCCAAGTTACCAGCTGTTAGGATTTCTGGGAGTTGAAGGCCAAAACATCTGGGAACCCACAGGTTGAGGTCCACTGAGTTAATTTATAACATGCCTGCACAACCTGTGGTCCTCCAGACGTTTGGGACTCCAACTCTCAGAAGCTCTAGCCAGCTTGTCCAATGGTCAGAGGTTAAGTCCAAAATACCTGAAAGGCAACAGGTTGTGCAAGCCTGATTTATAACAGTCATATTTGTTTCAGATCTGAAATAAGCCTATTGAGTTCAGTGAAGTTTAATTCCCAGTGTTTTGTGCATGAAATTGCAGCTGCAGCCTGTATCCAGTCCAATGTATTCTGCAACCAATGCTGTACAATGGAGAAATAAGCATAGCATAATTAATGATTTGAGCATTGCACTAGGACGCTGGAAGATCAGGGTTTGAATCCCCAGTCACGAAACCCACTGGGTGGCCTCGGGGAAGTCATGTTCTCTCATCCTCAGAGGAAGGTCAAGGCAAATATCCTCTGAATAAAATCTGCTAATGAAACCTCATGATAGGTTCACCTTAGGGTCACCCTGGGGCAGACATGACTAGAGGGCAGATCACAACAATGTTCTTATATTCATGGAGCAGGAGAAATGGAAAACAAAAGAAAGTCATATAGTCATTATATGACTTATGGTGATTTTATGAATAAGAGACCTCCAAGTCACCCTATTTACAACAACCCCACTCAGGTCTTACAGATTCAGGACTCTGGCTTCTCTAGTCTATCTGTCTGAAATATGTCCTTCCTCTTTTCCTTCTGCCATCCACTTTACTAAGCATTATTGTCTTTTCTAATGAGTCATCTCTTATCCAGAGTTTTTATAGCATGTGAATGATATGCTATAGTTTTATCCATGCTGATGGTATAATTGAAGACTGTTGGGAAAGCTAAAATCAAATAGGCATTGATAGGATTTCTGTCAATACAAAAACTGCTTACATTTCAAATCTTTATTGTTCATAAAGTACTTCCTCTCTTATAGTTTAAAAATATTCATGTTTTCTAAGTTCAAGTAAAACATGTTATTTGGCCCAACTTCCAGATGCTGTTGGGACTGCAATACCCATCAGTCCTAGCTAATGTGTTGTCGAAGGCTTTCATAACCAGAATTACTGGGTTGCTGTGAGTTTTTCGGACTATATGGCCATGTTCCACAAGCATTGTCTCCTGAAGTTTTGTTCACATCTATAAATAAATATGACCTCAAAACCTCTAAGGATGCCTTCCATAGATGTGGGCAAAACGTCAGGAGGGAATGTTTCTGGAACATGGCTATACAGCCCGGAAATCTCACAGCAACCCAGTCCTAGCTAACTTAGACAGTGGTGAAAAATTATGGGGATTACTGTCTAAATTACCCACTCTATTGTAATATATCAAGGAGAAACGCAATTATAGTAGTCTGACTCCTTACTTTAACTATTTTTTCTAGTATTACTTTTGTATGATACACATTTTTGCCATGGTACTCATAGTCAAGATTGTTGGGACCTAGGAGGAATTAATATTAAGATTTCTTTCTGAGACACTGGAGACTCAGCATAGATAGAAAATCCTAGGGCAGGGGTCAGGAACCTATTGCTTGCGAGCCATATCTGGCTCTTTCAATGATTAAATATGGCTCACCTGCGCGCGCTGACTTCGGCCCAAAATCCACACACATAGCTCAGCAGTTTTCCCCTCCTCCTCCTCTATTCCTTCCTCCTCCTATTCCTCCCCTCAGCCAGAAAAACAGGCAGATCCGCCGGTGGCGCAAGAGCCAGCACGAGAGCGTACACAGGGAGAGGGAGGGGGAGAAGGCTGCTCTTGCGAGGAGTCTGACACACGAGAACTCCCACCAGAGGGGAAGGGAGGGGCCAAGAGGAGGATTGTGATGGAGGAGGAGGGGTTTCTTTCTCTTCCTTCCTCCCAGAAGGGAACTGGGTGGGGATTGGAGGAAGACGGTGGCTGCTGACACGGGAGGGGGGGGAGGGGGGAGAGCAGGCCTGCTCAAGCTAGCTCCCATTGCCTCGGGCTCGAGTTAGTTTGTAATAAAGATGAAAATTATTTCCAAGAGTTTTTGCTCCCAGTAGGCTTGAGGCAATGGGAGCATGGCAGACGAGTGAGCCTGCTCTCTCTCCCCCCATTCCCCTCCAGTGTCCGCAGCCACCATTTTCCTCCAATCCCCGCCCACTCCATCCTCCCACTTTCCTTCTGGGAGAAAGGAAGGGAGAGAAAGAAACCCCTCATCCGTCACAATCGTCCTCTTGACCAGGGCCTGTCTCCACCCAACACCGGAAGCTCCGGAGACATGTGGTGGGCCCGCAGGCAGCAGGGGTGGTGGTTAGGCATGGCCCCCGCGAGTGCAGGAAGCAGGCTGAGTTTCCCCCCCTCCGACAATACAGGAAGCTCTGTGCAAGAGGCGGAATTTGCCCTCCTTCGCCTCAGATTCCGCCTCTTGCCCAGAGCTTCCTGTGTTGTTGGGGGGGAGGGAATCAGCCCACTGTCTGCGGGCCCGCCACACATCTTCGGAGCTTCCGGTGTCGGGCGGGGTTGGGTCCTGGTTCGCCTCCCGCGCTGTCCTACCTCGGGCCAGGCGGGCTGTCTGCATGGGCCCACCGCGCATCCTGAGGCCTCCTCTGGGCTTCTTGCGGAGCCTCCGGTGTGTGGCAGGGGAGGGAGCTGGCCCACCTACCGCACTCACCGGGGCTGCGCCTGCTTCCCTCCACCGCCTCGCTGCCGGCCAAGGCCTGGCGCGGACCAGCCTTGAGGTGTTCCCGCAGCCTCCCTGTTCGGGGCAGGAGAGAGCTTCGCCCCCCCCCCCATGCCTGCCAGGATAGGAGGCCCCAACGTGCCTCTTTCCCTTCAGGTACCAACATTTTAATTAATTAATTAATTATATGGCTCTCACTGAAATATTTACAAATATTTTGCTTTTATGGCTCTCTGAGTCGAAAAGGTTCCCGACCCCTGTCCTAGGTCATGGTATGAGCTAGCAGCCTTGATAAAAACAGGAAGCTGTGTTGGGACTCCTACTTCCATGATTTAATGCACAAAATATAATTTAGCTTTCAGAAAAATATGTAGATTTGGAATTGGAAGGACCCTTATATGCTATCGAATCCAACATATACACTCAATGCAGGAAATTTAACTAGAACATCCCCAGCAGGAAGCTGTCTGGCTTCTTTTTGAAAATGTCCAGAGAAAGAGATTCTACCATTTCTGTAGCAAAATGAGAAAAGGTATTGAATAGTTTGCATGTCTATTGAAGCAGGAACCTAGTCAACAATGAAACTGCAGCCAGGTTTGAGGAGGACTGCCCCATACCTCCCACCTATGGAGTAGTCATTATAAAAGCCACAGGAGTTTGGTTTCAAGAGCCCCAGTGCATACTAAAATCATGGATGCTCAAGTCCATTATATACAATAGAATAGTAACATATCATCTCTTATTTTAATTAATGAGTGAAATCAACATTTACATTTAGGGGGGATTTTCAAGCTGTGAATAGTGGAATCCATGTGTAGCATTCATGGATACAAAGGCTGGACTATGTTAGGAAAAGCATGTTAGGAAACAGTGGAGCTTCAAGCTGCTTAAATAATTGAGTTCAGAACTCCACCTAGAGGCTAGGACTGTAACTCTGGCCCTTTATGGCTCGTTAGTTAGGCTACTAGCAGAGTGTCCGTTCTGTTACAACCCGATGTTTTGAAGCAAGTTTGTAGTTATTACCCTATATAAGGGTTTGCAGTGCCACACAGGATTTATGATCATTTGAACCTTTATATTTGTAGGATTCTATATACTAGGCTTGGCCTTCTGTTCTTTTTAGCTCCAAGTACACCAGCACACTGCAGTTGAAAGGAATTATATCAATTTATCATAATAAATCAAGGCAACATTAAGTTCTCGCTACAATTTTATGAGAGCTGAGTTTGGTTGTTTGGGAAAACGCAGCCAATATCAGTTTTTACATATTTATCATATTTCACCTCACCAGGGTTCACAGGCAATGTACAATGGATCTAAGCAATTTTAGTAATGCATGGACAAAAACAGCTGAAATTCTTTATCATGGTATTTATTGCATAACTTTATTGATACTTAGCTGTATAGCAGGAACCCTGTAAGTATATTTCTAAGAGGCATAATACCAGCAAGTGTCATGATGTGCTCTACTGGTGTCTCAGTGCACATCACTCCCATTGTGAATCAATTCAGTTGAGCATCTGTTCCAATGTGCAATAGTCACTTGCGGCAATGTAATAATGGGCACTTGCCGAACCAGCATTGTGAAACTACTCAATTTTATTTCCCACATATGTAATCCAAGTTAATTCAGATAGAGAGTGTATGTTGTGATTATAAATTCTGATTTAAGTAGAAAAGACACCAATGACTGAAGAAACAAAATAAAAACTATATTGTGGAAATTCCAATCTAAGAGACAAATCTGAGTCAAATTGCTAGTCTAATCTAACTTAATTCTAGGGAATACTTGGGAGGACAATAGCTTTATAAACAAGCACCTTGGTCTCCCTACAGCTCTGCTTCATTTGGAAAAATGCTGCACTCACAGAGCTCAGGCAGTATTGTATTTCAGTATCAATGTTGACTTTTGTCGAGAGGTAGCTGTCAAGGTAACGGAAATGGTCAACATTTTCTAATGTTACACCATTAAACTGTATTTCTGACATTGCAGAGAGATTGACTGGAGGCTGCTAGAAGAGTACTTTGGTTTTTCTCAGTGTTCAATGAGAGGCCGAGCTTCTCATATGCTTCTGCAAAGGTGTTTAGAGTAGCTTGCAGTCTTCCAGACTATGCTATCATCAGCATATTGGAGTTCTCCAACATGTTGTTGTGACCTTGGTTTTGACCTTCAGTCTGCTGAGGTTAAATAGCTTGCCATCTGTCCGACAGATGATTTTTATTCCAATGAAGTATCATAGCAATGAAGATGGAACAATGAAGTATCATAGCAATGAAGGTTGGGGCAACAACACATCCTTGTTTGACACCTGAATCCACCTTAAATGGGCCACGTTGGGAACCATTGCTGTCTAAGACTGTTGCCATCAAGTTATCATGGAGA
Organism: Anolis apletophallus; assembly: GCA_030556195.1. Taxonomy (NCBI): domain Eukaryota; kingdom Metazoa; phylum Chordata; class Lepidosauria; order Squamata; family Anolidae; genus Anolis; species Anolis apletophallus. The sequence continues at coordinate 107,634,033 of JARBWK010000007.1, read as the reverse complement.
AGCTGCAGGATGTTCACAAATTTTTTGGAGGATGGTCTAGAGAGCACTGCAATTCACTATGTTGAATGCCTTTGAAAGGTCAATGAATGCCATGTATAGAAGCCGATTTTGTTCCCTGCATTTTTCTTGGAGTAAATACAGAAATATTATGCAAAGGAAAGATGAGATTGCTATTTGCAGTTGTTTTTGGCTTGAAGGATGGGAAGTTTTATGTCAATATATATTTTGTGAGCAAGGGAATTGTAAAGTTTAATGTTTGTGTATTATTTCAAATTAATACGTTATATAGTATTATATATTTTAAAATTTGCAATGATTATTGTTACAATGCATTAAACCGTACATACACAAATAAAAATAACGTTATCAAAGTTACATTTTTGTGTTTACAAATGGATATGCTAGTCGTAGTTGTTGTTACTTATACCCCATTTTCTTCTCTCATTTGAGATACAAAGTGATTCACAAGCTTAAAAGCAATACAATTTAAATCTATAAAATGTAACTGTGAAAACGCGCCTGGGCTTTTGGGCTTAAAAAAGGAACAAGGATGTGACATCTCTTCCCAGGGGACTTCTTCTTGCCTTCCCATAGAGAACTGGAACTCCCAAGGACCAAACCAGTCACTTTAGATAACTCAAACAGGGTTTATTGTTCACAAAAGGAGTTATCTTATTGAGGTACTAAACTTAGTTCTCCAAACAGGGGTAAAATAAAATATACATTACAGTTCTTTAGTAGTTTGGATCCAGGAAGCTTTCAGCCGAATATATATATATTCTCTCTCTCTCTCTCTCTCTCTCTCTCTCTCTCTCTCTCTCTCTCTCTCAATGGCTTTGAGGTGAGAACTCTCTTAGCCCCAGTCAAATGGCCTATATTGAAGGCACAGAGCCTTCCTATGAATGCCAAATGACTTGTTGAAGGCGCTTGAGATTCCACAGTCCCATCCAGGTGTGCTGGATATGCAGAATGAATCCAAGATATGAAGAGTTGGTGCTAGAGAATGGCCTGACCGAGGCCTGGCTGGCAAACCCTTCAGTATGTCCTCTTCTGTAAAGATGCAGGCAAAATCTAAAGAGAAAGCTAGATTTCCAAAGTCTCAAGGGGGAGGAAAAACAAACTTACTGATGATTGACAGTTCTAAAGAACCAATCAATGCAACCAATACTTAACAACACTAAACAGACTAGCTGAAACATAATACAATAGTTTAAACCTTGCAACTTAAAGTCTTATACACAGGTGGCATCAGCCACGCCTTCACAGTAACTATTAAAACAAAATTAAGCATACAATCATTCAACCAAGTTAAACTCTTTAAAACAATTGAAACAGCATGAAGCATACTTTAGCTCAAGGGTCCTCAATCTTTTTAAACAGAGGGCCAAATCACAATCTCTCAAACTGTTGGAGGGCCAGATTATAATTTGAAAAAAAAAACATGAATGAATTCCTAATCACACTGCACATATCTTAAAAACAATACAGTATTTAAAATGAACAATTTTAACAAATATAAACTTATTAGTATTTCAATGGGAAGTGTGGGCCTGCTTTTGGTTGATGAGATAGGATTGTTGCTGTGCTCTCAAGTCGTTTCAAACCTTGAGCGAGGGCCGGGTAAATGACCTTGGAGGGCCGTAACTGGCTCCCAGGCCTTAGTTTGAGGGCCCCTGCTATAGCTCATTCTTAAACACTTTCTGCGTTAAAAGCCTGCCTTTTCTAGAATCAGGAAAGGAAGAAATTATCAAGGGCCATAGTCTCTGTTCTAGAAATATTGCCAACACATTAGTGTATCATCATTTCACTTGAGAAAACCTTGCCTCTCTTGCAAAAATCAATATTTGTCATTTACCATTGCCATTTGACTTGTGTGGAAAGACATTTCCCTCTTAAAGAAATAGTATGAACCTCACAATCAAGAATGCACATCTATAATAAAAAGTTTAGCTGATTTTGTTGAAAAGTGAATTTAAAATATTGTGCATAGTTCTAGATCCAGATTTAATCAGATTCCCTGTAAATAATAAGACTTAAGATACAATATCAATTGAACCCTGTTGAGTTTAATACGTCCAAGGTAAATATGACTGATTCTGGATTCAAGTCATAGGCGCTACCTATAAGTTCGGAGCTCCGACCATCAGGAATTACCACTCAGCCAGGAATTGCCAACTATTCACTTCAGCTGTTTATTTCCAATCAGTGTATGGGGGCAAACCCCCAGGAAACTCTTGCATGAAGACTCTTGTGTTCCGTTGAGAAGCTTTTTCACTGTGCCTTACTTTGGAGCAGAGGTGCCCAGAATTGAACAGAGCTTTTTGGGCGTCGTTTTGCTTTGTTTTTTGTTTTGTTTTTTGCATACTTGGTGAGAAACAATCCCATTTGATAAATGTTACATCTGAGTGTATCTCTCTTAAATTTTATCAGAGCAAGTGTTTCATCTGCTTCTGAAATGTATCCCCTCCAAGCCTTCCCCAAACTGGAATAATTATTTCCGGAGCAAAATAAATATTGCCAACAATGTCTATGCAAAGGGAAAGAGATAAAAGGAATGTTTTTAAAGGGTTTAATTGCAAAAAGATTTTTTTTTAACCTCACTTGAAATGCTCACTTCAGAACTTTAGGGTGCCCAGTTTTGATCCTGATGCTCAGTCAATCTCTGTTTTGCTTTTATGTTTTCCAACAGAATTTCCAAGCATGTTTTGAAAGTTTTTATTAACATTTTACAGGTAATCCAAAAACAAAATTACATCCTATGTACAAAAATAATCCCAGGTCTTGAAATTCTTTACAACTGGTAGATTCTAGCCAAATGTCATTAACATTTTTATTTTAAAAACATGAGAGAGGGTTAAAAAGACAGTAAATCAAAATGTGGATTGATTTTATGTAAATTACAGTAGATAGTTTGGGCAAATACCATTTACACTTACAGGACCCATTGTATCCACAGGGCTGGCCATGCCATTAGTGTCAAGGGCAGCTATTTCATGCAGCAAATATAGGGATGTGCCATGTGTGCCCTTATCAAGCTCACTACCCTCCAGTGTAATGGAGCATGTTATACCATCAACATTGCTATATTTATTGTGACTCTGGTCAGTCTTTGTTCATAGGAGAAGTTGTCTCTTGTATTTTTTCTTCTGCAGCAATATGTCTTGGACTTATTTTGATCATACGTTTACAAAACATTGTTTTACAGGGGACATCAACCCGCATACACATAGAGCTCTCAATCCAAACTATCTCACCATTCCTCCAAACAATTTGAAAAACAATTAGAATGGCTGCCACCAAAAGCATAATTTGGTATATTGTAGCATATTACATGCAGAATTATTACGTGTTTATTATCCCTTATCTGAAAGGACAGGACTAGAAGTGTTTTGGGTGCTTTTTTTTGTAATACCCATATTTGGGTATGTGTGTGTGCATGCGCATGTACACACACACACAGTTTTTTCCCCACTGGGACTTGTAAAAAGGGAATGAGGGGGGAGGGGAGGTGCACCATCTCTGACACGACACTTAAACACCTTGCTTCAAGGTATAATAACATGTGGAAATATCACAGGTAGCATTGCTCAACTAAGCTTTTAGAAGGCTACAGATGAATGACGTTCCCCTGATTGTGAAGCTCCTGTCTGCAATACCTCCAGCCCGCAGCAGCTTTCCAGACAAAGACCCAGTGAATTTATGGATTACTATTGCACTTTTAATCTTCAAGGCACCACATGTGTTCATTTTTCCCCCATGCATAGACCTGAGCGAGCAAGCAAGAAGTTGTGTGAAGGGAAAACCCTCCCTAAAGCAAAGAAAGCCAACAGTGCAAAATGGCTGCAGGATTTGAACAGAGGTTAGTGAACCCTACGGTTTCATATTCCCAGCAATCCGAACATATTTTGGAAATTTCTAGGAAAGAAGCACCCTTGTTGTGCTATCTTTTGCAGCAAATGTTTAAGCCTTCATGTCCTCTGGAAAAGTTAGTATAGACTAAAGTGAATAGCAGCAGCCTGTGAGAGTTGCACAAATAAACTCTCAGCACTAATTTGCCTTAATGCAACTTAGATCATATACAGTCACACACAGCTTCCATGTCACAGGATAATACTGCACAGAAACACACTACCTGATCAATTGATATCTGCAATGTAAAAAAATATCCAATTTCTTCCATGTATGCATTTTTAAAAAGAGGCGAGGCTACATTTGAATGATAAAGAGCATTTTTAAAACAACAGATCTTGAATAATGTGAGTTTTTCAAAATATATATTATATATATATATTACAGAAACCCTACAAAATCCCACCAAGGGCCAGTCCTGGTCTGTATGAGACCCAACCAAACACTATCCACGAGGTCCTTTCATGGCATCCACTGAACCAATGTTAAGACGCCCATGCTGCCAAATGCTTCATATCATCATCGTCTTCCACTCTCTTCTTTGAAGATGCTGTAGGGAGAGATAAGTAGTAACTATTTAGTACTTACAAGGCACCTTTTAGATGATTCAATGTGAAGTCTAGCTTATAAGGCAGCCAATCCCATTTCTAACCATGTCAGAAAAATGACATGTTCCGTGGCACTGGAAGAAGGCACATTATCCATATTGCTTCCATTCCATAGGGTTAGGTCTGAAATGAAGACTCACCCTACATATTCATGTACACATCTAGAAATTTTAGTTTAAAAAATCGACTCAAAAAAGTATTGTACCTAATTATTATTATTATTATTATTATTTATTTCTAGACCGTCCTCTCTTCCCAGAAGGATTCAGGGCAGTTTATGCATAAAAAGGCAAACAAGGCTTAATATCACTAAATCTTCATCTTGAAGAGCTTCATGAAATGCACCTTTTCACTTGTGATGTTATTTGGTGGTGTTTGTTGATTTTGTTTAGTCACTTACAAATGATCTGTCCCTATACTTCCCAGCAATGACTTATTAAGGAAAACCACTATTTAAGCTATCGTGCTTCTTACAAGGCTATATTGACAAGCAAAAGAGCTAAGCAGAGCATGTGAAGACAGCAAAACTACAGACATTTCTGCCACAGCTGGGTAGGCCAACAGTCCAAAAACAAATTAAGTATTTATTTAAAGCATTTCTGTATCATCTCCCAAACATACAGAACTCTAAAAGTGATGAACGAATTAAAAACCAGTTAAAACAGCAGAGAAAAAAGCACTATGACTGCATTAAAATACTCTATTAGAAAGCCGAAAAGCAGTCTAAAAATAATCCAAGCATCAATTTTTGAACCACCTAAAACAACAATTCCAAACAATGCCAAGTGGAATAGCACTGTTTTGGCTGCCTGCCAAAGCTTAAAAGAAATGGGGCTAGCCTTGCTTTCTTGGGACCTCCCAGCCCACAAGGATGATGAACAAATAAAAACCAATTAAAGCAAGACAAAGATAAAATATTTAAGAAAACATTAAAGTATACTTTTAAATTCCAAAAAGCAGAATAAAACAATATGAGTATCCACTTTTAAAACAATTAAAATAGCCATTTCTAACAATGCCATGGAGAACAGCACTAATTTGGCTGTCTGCTTGAAAGCCAAAAGAGATGAGGCCAACCTAACTTTCATGCATAAGGAGTTCCACTGCAGAGGCGCTGCTACTAAGAAAGCTCTGTTACATTTACCCACCAATCTAACTTCAAAAAACGTTGGGCCAGGCAACAGGACCTCCTCCATAATCTCTAATTTCCATCAGGCTGATATGGGAGGAGTCTGTCTTTGAGATATCCTGGCTCTAAGTAAGTCATGTAGAGCTTTGGAGGTCAATATCAACAACTTTAATCGTGCTCAAAATCAAATTAGAAGCCAGTGTAGAACTTGCAGTATCAATGTTCTCTGGACTGAAAAATGCCCACATGACAGCAATCTGGCTGTTGCATTTGACGTTAGCTGCAGCTTCCAAACACATTCCAAGGGCAGCCCCATGTAAACTGTATTAGTGTTAAAGCGGTGTTGGGACTTTCCAACAGGAGTACAGTCAGAGAGTGATGCTGCACACGTGTAGAGCTTAGAAAAGTGGGTTTCTGTGCCAAGAATCAGGCAGGCACTTGCTCCGTGAATGTTACACTGTGATTGGTGTTTCAAATCAATGCTATGATTTGCTAAAGTACACCCCGTGCCTAGCGTAAGATAACGTAGGCTCAGATTGGTCTAACAGTACAAGGCGTGCTGCTTGTTGACATCAGTGCTAAAGGGAGAAGAACTGCGCATGATCAGAGGGATTCTGCCCCCTCCGTTGCTGGCAAGGAGAGGCAGAAGCGAAATGTTGCTACTTGGGAACATGAGAGTCCCAGCCACTGATAGTTGTACTGTGGGAAAGACTAACTTAGAAATGTTCATTGTTCTAACACATAGGAGGGGTTTAAGATGTGATGCTAATGAAAATGTTATGTTTATTGGATTAATGAAATGCTATGTAACACCAGCCAATGATGTTTGTGAAAAATCCATGAAGGAGGGCGGGCTTTTGGAGATGCCGCCATGAGGGGTATATATGCTTTGTGTTAAGAGTGACCGGGGCCGTTTGCCCCTGATAGCAGCTTGTTCTGCTGGCAACCCCACCAGCTGGTGTTAATCAATAAATCTCTTTGATTTCACGTTGAGCAGTGAAGTTGTTGCGTGGTTCCTCATCCTTGCGCCCGCACGTCTACGCGCCGTTTTGGTAAGAAGTAAACTTGCCACTCGGAGTTCCATAACTCCCCTAATTTGCTGCTTCAGAGTAGTCTAATCAAGAGGTAACTAAGGGCCCTTCCACACAGCCATTTAACTCAGAATATCAAGTCAGATAATCCACAATATCTGCTTTGAACTGGATTATCTGTGTCCACATTGCCATATAATCTAGTTCAATGCAAATTTTATTCAGGTGTGTAAGGGGCCTAAGGTGTAAACTACTGTGTCCAAAGCACCACAAAACTATGAATCCAATCTTCCAGAGAGAATGCAACCCTATTTGTAACAGGCTGTGATCCCAATCTTAGTATGATTTTCCTACTGATCAGCGATACTTCTATCTTGTCTAATCCAAGACAATTCAATCAAGCCAAATAATGCAGATACTGTGATCTCTCATTTCTTTATACTGATTCTTTCTATACTATATATTAACAACAATCATTTTTTAAAAGAGAGAGAAGGGTTTACCAGGATGGGTAGGCAGTGGAGTAACTGGTACACTTGGTAATCGGACATTCGTCATTTTACTATTGAGTTCTTCTTGTTCAAGTTCTTCCAATTCTGCCAACAGCTCATCCTGAAAAAAATTTATATTTCAAGAAATAAAGGATTGCTCACTGCAGTACACTTTCACAACAGCCTTGCAAACAGCTATTTGCTGTGCTTTCGGTGACAGTAGAGAACCCATTCCAGAAAAGTTGACAGGGAAGTAGGGACGGAGAGACTATTCAAGTGGTTGGAAATGGGCTTCTTCTGTTGGGAAAGCCTGAAAAGGAACATCCCAGTTGAGGACAACTCTTTGTACTTTCTGATTTATATTGTGTGAAATAAATTCACTTGTTTTGTGCAGAAAGCAACCTTTTCTGCAGAAAAAACTATGGGCATTTTTACATCTATTTAATATAATATTTTAAAACAGAATTTCCAATAATTTTCTCACAACAAAAAATGCTAGCATTATATGTTCTTGCCTGAGAATGAAATTTAAATAGATTTACATCCATACAGGAATTGTTGTATTAAAATTTCAAAACATTTCATAGGTGAGAGGTATTTGGGGGGGGGGGGGACACAGGCACTCACACTTTTTAAAAATCTGAAAATTGCATTTCTACAAATGATTTTAAGGAGAGTGACACAATTTTATCAAGCACAAAAAGGCTGCAGTCACTTATTGCTCTTAACTTTCATCACCCACCTCATCAAAGTCATCCCCCATTTTTCTTGTAAGAGCGTCTGTAATTTCCTGAGCAATATCTTGCTGTTCAGTGATATCTTGCATCATGTCATCAATTTTGTCCAAGTCCCTGAACAAGGAAACAGAGAAAATCTATGCTACTGAGTGTTTTTGAATTTACATTTCAATAGTATCAGAGCAACAAAAATCATTAAAGAAGTATAAACTAAGCACCTATCAAGAAACAATATAACAAATATCAGTAAGGTTTAGATGTTAAATTTGAAGACAGTAAAAGCTTGACAAAACAACAAGACCCACACAAGTTGCCTAGAAAACATTAGCTTAGAAATCAGGTGAGTATCATTTATCCAAAATGCTTAGGACAAATGGTGTTTGGGCTTTCAGATTTATTTATTTGCCTTTTAGAATACCTGTGCAAGTACTTGCATACATATAATGAGGTATCTTGGAAATGAGACCCAAGTCTAAACTTAAATTTCATATACAGGCAGGCCCTGAGTTACAAACATCATACTTACAAACAACTCATATTTAAGAACAGGGCTGAGACAACAGGAAGTGGGAGGAATCTACCCTTCAGAAAGAAAATTCATTCCTGAAAGAGTTACTATGGGGAAAAGGTGTCTCCATATAAGTTTTTCATCAATCCTTGTTTCCACAACAAGCCAATTTTTTTCAAAATCCAATTATCACAGGGACAGAGAGTGAGGTGAAATCTTCTGAACAGGGGCACAGATAGCAAAACAAGCACCACAAGGCTGGAGTGAGGGGGACAGCCCTGAAATGGCTGACCTCTTTCCTCCACCATCGGTCTCAGCGAGTGAGGAGGGGCGAAGTGGTCCTTTGTGGAGTTCCTCAGGGGGCCATTCTTTCCCCTCTGTTATTTAACATCTACATGCAGCCGCTTGCACAGCTGGTGCGGAGTTTTGGGCTTGAGTGCTATCAGTATGCTGATGACACTCAGCTCATTCTGAGGATGGAGGGCAGGCCTGGCTCCATTCCCGATAATTTCCAATATTGCCTTGAGGCCGTTACTGGATGGCTGCGAGCCAGTAGGTTGAAGGTGAATCCAGCGAAGACGGAGATCTTGTGGCTGGGTCGCCCGGGTGATGGGGATGTCCAGCTTCCGACCCTGGATGGTGTGGCGTTATGCCCATCGCCTTCTGTAAAGAGCCTGGGAGTTCATTTGGACTCCCAACTGACCATGGAGACCCAAATCTCCATGGTCAGTAAAATAGCTTTTTTTCCATCTGAGACAGGCGAGGCGGCTGGCCCCCTATCTATCCCGGAATGACCTGGCCATGGTGATCCAAGCCACGGTCATCTCGAGACTGGATTACTGTAACACCCTCTACATTGGCCTTCCTCTGTCGGCGACCCAGAAGCTCAAGCTGGTGCAGAACACTGCCACCCGACTCCTGTCTGGTTCTCCAGCAGGTTGTCGCATCACACCTGTTTTGCAGGATCTGCACTGGCTTCCAATTGAGCACCGGATCACCTTCAAAGTGTTGGTACTCACCTTTAAGGCTTTACATGGCCTGGGGCCAATGTACCTGAGGGACCGTCTTACCCCATATTGCCCTACGAGATCACTGCGGTCAGAAAATACCAACTTACTGACAATTCCCTCTGCTAAGACATTCAGGCTGACGGCTACTTGCAGGAGAGCGTTCTCGGTAATTGCTCCAATGTTGTGGAACGCTCTCCCGGCAGAGACACGGGCCCTTCAAGACCTCCTGCCTTTCAGGTGAGCATGTAAGACATTTCTTTTTCTGCAAGCTTTCGGCCCATAAGACGCTTTAGCGTGTCAGCCTGTCCACTGATTCGATCATTGTGTACAATGTATTATCCGGTGCGTTTGTTCCCCGCACATCATGCAGAGTTTTAATCTATGTTTTTAGGATGTTTTAGAGTCTATAATGTGCTTTTAAATACATTTGTATCCGACTTGTTGTGAGCCGCCCCGAGCCACCCGGGAGTGGCAGCCTAGAAGTCCGACTAATAAATAAATAATAAATAAAGGTGCTCACTCTCTCCCTCTCCCTCTCTCTCTGTCTATATATATATATATATATATGGTTGGAGTTACACTTTAAAATGTACTTGTTCCAACTTACATACATATTCAACTTAAGAACAAACCTACAGAACCAATGTTCGTAACTTGGGGACGGATTGTATACCTTATAAACTTATACATAAAACCTTTGTAACAACCTTTTAAATTCCTTGTGCATTTTAAAAGTTGACCCATCATAAAGCAAAAGTGCCACAATCAGACACTCATGTGGGCAATTTAAAATTTCAGAGTATTTTGGATTTCAGAATTATAGCTAAGGGATGCTCAACCTGTATATGAACCAACGGTTTGAACTGGATTTGGAAACAAATCAACAGCACATGGGGTTTTTTTAAAATTTACTACAGTTAAGTTATGCTTTTAGTGACCGGTCCAAGTAAGCAACCTAGTAGCTATAAGATTCTGGTCAGGTTTCAAAGACAGACCCACATATAAGACACAGTGATCCCTTAACAACACAACAGTTACTCCCTTAACTAAGAGGGACAGCTGATAGCTTAAAATGTAAAGAAAAGGTGTCCATAAAGCTCAGCTGTACAGCAGACATTTTACCTGCAGGAGCCTCAGGGCAGCTGACTTGCAGGTGTATTTGAAGTGAGATCTCAGCCTGCACAACTCAGATACGTATTTGCTGTGGCCCAGCTTGACATTCATTTGGACAGCCACAGGGCATGTCAAAATGCTGGGGGGGGGGGTGAATCTCAGACTTAAAGCATAACTAGCAAAACAAAATCAACCCATCACACTCATGTCTCCATAACCTTACCACAATATTAGAGGACTGAATCAAAACAACAGGCCAACATGCACACACAGGCTGAGAGAAATACAAAAACAAATGATGAAGCACATTTGGTAATGGACTCTTGTTCACATGCTTTTGAACTTACATATTTTCATGCACTTTTTTCATAGCTTGGGCTGCATAGCCCATATTCTTGAACACTTCTGTGTTGGTGTAGGAATTCTCAAGTGCTTCGCGTTGAAATTCAATAGTAGAAAGCGTCCCATCAATTTGTGTCAACTGTTTTTCATATCTCTTTTTCCTTTTAAGTGCCTGTAGTGCAGCTGTCAGAAAAATAAGAGAAAAATTATTAGCGACATATCAAATAAGCCAGGCTCTCTTGACCTAGTGTCTTCCAAATGTGTTGATGGCATACCCCATTTTGTCCAGTCAGCACAGCGAGAGGGCATATTGCCTAAACATGATGGGATTCACAGTCCAATATACATGTCAGAAACCAGGTTGGGAAGCATTTTGTTTGAATGCCAAAAAAAGAGAAGAATGTTTCAGTAAAATGCAAGTCTGAGTACCAACCAAAAAGAAAGAAAGATGAAACCAAAAAAATGAGGAAAGGCAAAATAAAGAGGTCTTAGAAATCGACCAGATTATAAAGACAATACTTAAATTTTGAGAGATTTGTATTTGAAGGGAAAATTAGCATTGAAGTTCAATTAAATAAATATTGTAGATGAAATGCATGTTATCAGTGCAAAATGAAGAAAAGATTTTAAAAATGTCAACACTTCAAAGACTGTCTTCAATGTAGTCTCAGACCAAATAAGTACAAAGTAAATCCACATTATGAGTAAAGATTATGTATTTTTAATTTCAGATTAAATTTCTCCAAAGTATTGCATTCGTGCTAAATCCTAGTATCCTAAAATTTTCACTTTGTGCCTTTTCAATGTCACCTTATAATGCAAGCTTTTACCTAACTATTCAGAAATAAATCCCAGAGGCTTACCCCTCCCCCTCCCCACACACCTTCAGTTAAACATTGCTTATCTAATGTTAATAGACATGTGAGGGTTTTTTAATACCCCATCTTCTTCCAATATCTCCCTGGAAGTGGCGAAAACCACCATATATATCTATGTTAGATCCTGACAGTTTTTGGCTTACTGAAGGGACCAAAGGAAATTGGAATATCAACGGAATTGTTAATGTTCCCCTCCAACAAGATCCAGTTATGACTTTCTTCAAAAGAGGCATCTTTGAGACCATTGTTGTAAAAGTTTTATATGGATGAGGTGAATTACCTAGATCCATTTCAATGTACACTCAGGCCTGGTTACGGAGCAGAAATGGCTTTAGTGCTGGGATGGGTAAACTTTGGCCCTCCAGGTGTTAGGAGGGTAGGCTGTTAGGAATTGTGGGAGTTGAAGTCCAGAACACCTAGAGGGCCGAATTTAGCCCATGCCTGCTTTAGTGAATGATTTCAACTGGAAGTCACGTAAGGGAATTAGTTGGTTAGTTGGTCCTGCTGGAGCACTGCAGAAGATTTTGATATCACTTATATCCTTTTGGTTTATTTTAGATATACTGTTTTACATTGTTCATTCACACCTGGAGGGTCAAACCCAGAAAGTGATGCTGTTTGATTCTTTGGTTATTGACCTGTGGGTATTACAGGGTTTTCCTTTTTCCCCAGTAAGCATTCTTGAATCACAGTCTTGGAGAAAATACTATATTGTAATCAAGCCGCTTTGAGCACCAGTTCTAGGAAAAATGTGGAGAATACTATAAATAACATTGTTAGTTATCACCATCAACATCCCTCCTCCAAAAGGAAGCCTGAACTTCCCATTGCTCAGGTAAACCTGAAAGGTTATAAAATACTACATTTCAGATGCTGTACTTGTTTGTGGAAGAATATGGGGAAAGGAGAAAAGTATTTGACTCAAATAATCTGCTTCTTTTGCTATCATTGGTTTGGAGAGGAACAACAACCTTGTGTTCAGCCTCGAAGAAGTTGTTTTCCAAAAGCAGAGGACAGAAGGGGCTCCCAGAGACCAAAATCTAATGTGTCATAGACCATCCAGTCCGGTTGAACTGGATGGGCAACTCTTGCATGTCCTGAGTTTGTCTCATGAACGTACCTAAGAGTTTGCTGATCATTCCAGCTTTCTCCTGAACCATCTAGAATCTAGGTCATCTCGACAATATAAACATTGTTGTGCAATAAATCTTTTCTTCATTTTGCTATGCTTCAAATCCCATTTCTTCATGTAGAAATGATGTGTGGCTATACAATCAGACACCCTGACCAGATCTGAATACACACGGAGTCATGATATGTGTGTTATGCATTATGATAATATGCAATAATGCAACATACAAAATGTGAACCTTCCAGCCAAAATTTGCATAACTATTACAGCCAGATCCCCATTAATTCAATTACCATTGTCAGATGATGCAGGATTGTTGATTGTACTGATGGTAAAAGACTGACCAACAGTCTGTGATTCAAAGTCATGGTCAGATTTATCAGCAGAAGATAGAATAGACAGACAGTAAGCCAACACTTTTCACTTCAATCCATTACTTGATTGGTAAAAACATAGATATAATGACCTACATTCAACTTTTCACAACACTCGAAATTGACTTACTTCACATATATTCTGACAGACTGGAAAAATAAGATCCCCATTCCAAAGATTCAGAAAAGAAGAGAGCCAGAGAGGTAGCAGAGAAAAATCTGAGGAAATAAAAATCACATCATCATATCGATACCTTCATTTTTATGGGGAGGGGAAGGGTTGGTGTTTTGCTTTAACAAGCAAAAGGGGTTAGGCAAGCAAATGTATGACTGAGTGAATGAGTGAGTGCATGGGTGCATGCATGGGTGTATGGATTATTGTTTATCTACCACAGAAAGCCCCGTTTTCTTCCCATAATAGTCACACACACCCATTTTTGAAGGGACAGAAGTGCAATTATTATGTGATTTTTTTATCGTGTCAGAAGCAAATTCAAAATATACTCCAAGTCACTTCTATTGTGAGAGAATTGGCTATCTACATAGACGTTGCCCAGGGGATGCCTGTATGCATTACCATTCTGTGGGAGGCTTCTCTCATGTCTGCGCATGGGAAGCTGGGGCTGACAGACAGGAGACATTATGTGATAAAATACAGTATAGTGCACATTTATTGAATCTTTTGTATTTAAAATTCAAAAAGTTTGTGACAGGCAGTTTTAAAGGATTTATTTCATTTGAACTGAGGTAGAATAACTCCTGTATACACGTTTTTGACAAATAGTTGTCCTTAGGGCTTAACTCCTTGGGAGAAGCAGTATCCAGTTTATGTGTCTCACATGGAAGCCTGCAGGCTTAATTTTGAGAGATGATTAATGGCTCAAGAATACTTATAGGCACAGGAAATCTGTTCATTATTCCCCAAACTATAGCTTGAAGGAAATTAAGGTAGTTTTTTCTTCCTTTCAGATAGCAAAATTAAAATTTTGAGGAAATTCTTTGCAACATAAGATATGTCATTATATACTTTGTGCCCAGCCAAATCCACCATTAGGCAGATTCAAGCAACTGCCTCATACAACTTAGATTTGGAGAAACAACAAATGCCCACCAGCCATCCCTCCCAAGTCTGCTGACCATTTCGTTTTCTTGGAGGGAAAAGAGTTACCCATATACCCATGTGTAAGTGTATAAATTCTAGTCAAAAAAATCAACCCAAAAACCTGAGTCAATTTATCCATGGGTCAATTTGCCCAATGTACTTATCAAAAAAAGAAATAGAAAAAAAGAACCATCTTGTTCTCTGAGCAAAGTGCCAAAATGTGAGAGTTTAGTCTATCTTGTGAGAATCTAAAAGAGAGATTGACCTCCTTTGATCTCTCCAACATGATGCTGCTTCTGGCCTTTTTTAATGCCTGGGCAGGGAAATGGCAGTAACAGCCAGGGTAAGCTAATCCCAATGCGGCATTGGTGCTTTTGCTTCTCTGTGGAATGATTCTCAATTTATCCACAGGTCATATCAAAATCCATCATTATGACCCCAAGACCTTATATATGAGGTTGACTTATATATAGTTAGGCAATAGAAGAAAATTCAAGGTATTTGTTTGCTTAACAACCAACGATTTCTTATAAAATCTTCAAGAAAATCTAGAGCGAGACCTTTCAAAATTCAATAAAAGCAACGGCTCGCACATAAACTTCACCTTTGAGATTCCCAAGTTGCACATGCTGTTATCCGAGATCAGTTTATGTATATTTATTGAAGCAAAGTGAAGTGTTTATTTATTTAGCATATTAATATATTCCACAATAACAGCTCTTTGGGACCATTATAGTAAAAATTAGAACCATACTGAGACACAAACATGAAATAGTGAGCCAAACACACTCAGTAATAACATAAAAAGAAAATCAGCCACAGAGAATAGCACTGAGTAGATCTAACAAAAACACCAAAAGACTGAAATTATAAAGACTGAAAAACCAGGAAAATACAAAAAAGCTTAAACTGAAGCATGAAGAACGACAACACCAACACCATCAGGAGAAATCATACTTCAAGCAGCTATCCTTCACTTCTCCCAATTGCTATCCAATTTGCCAGGAACATTTGGAAAAGGGACTTAGGAAAAGGTGCCATTCAACCGGATACATGCCTTAGTTTTACATTTTCAAAATTCTAGGGCACACCACCAACCAAAATGACACAAAATGATACTCTAGTCTAACACAATTCCGCTGTTAGGAATTGTGGGAGTTGTAGTCCAAAACACCTGGAGGGCCGAAGTCTGCTCAGGCCTGCTCTAACACAATAATACATATAGTTAATATGTTTTAAAAGGTATTTATACACTCAGTGTGAAACCTGGGCCTGTTTCGATGAACACAACATAGATATCCTGGCAGAAATGGCAGAAAGACACAAACTTCCCACACAGAACTCCCATAACCAAGAGAAAATGCTATAAGAGTTTGGTGGGCATTGACCTTGAGTTTTGGAGTTGTAGTTCACCTATATCCAGAGAGCACTGTGGACTCAAACAATGTTGTATCAGGACCAAACTTGGCATGAATACTCAATATGCCCAAATGTGAACACAGATGGAGTTCAGGGGAAATAGACCTTGCCATTTGGGAGTTGTAGTTGCTGGGATTTATAGTTCCCCTACAATCAAAGTGTATTCTGAACCCCACCAATGATAGAACTGGACCAAACTTCCCACACAGAACCCCCAGGTGGCTCCCTTCCTGAATGGCTCTCTCCCTCTTCCACACACACACTGAAAGTGCCTGTTCTGCCCCCTCCCTCCCTCCCTGGCAAAACAATGGCTTGGCAAAGGCGCGAAGCCAAACACAAACAGTGGGACACTCTACCCAAAAACAACACTCGATCTCGCCCCTTTTAGCGTGTAGTGACGCTCCTCAGTTACCACAATGGGGCAGGCACTTCAGTAGGCAGTAATATTGAAGTATAAATGAAAAACCGTCTTGGAGCTGGTGATGTTAAGACACACCAGCAGGAGGAGGGGGGGAGAGAGGCTTTCTCGCAGCACAGCAGTTGATCCCAAACGGAACACTACTGCACTTATCGCCTTAACTCATACGCTGATTGCTCAAGCTCTGGCCTAATTTATTTGATCACTTGCCCGTGCAATTTACAATATGTAGGAATGACCTCGAGAACTCTACGCCAAAGATTGATTGAACATAAATCACGAATCAGAAACCATTTCACGGATTCTGGGTTCTATCTACACTGTGACACATTCCAACATACTCCTTAAGAACTCAAAGTGCAAGTACTGGAAAGGGTTAATCCCCAACCACATGGAGACTTTAACAAACTACTAAGGAACAGAGAAACCACCTGGATCCTCAAGATAGGATCAGAGGAAGGTTCAGGATTAAATGATGCAATTGCAATTAACGCTTTATTGGGTCATTGATTCCCAATTAAGCCTCTCTACTTAACATGTGGAAAATCTGTATCTCCCTTACATTCGACTGAATGTCATGGCATCCCTACCTTCCATTGAGGATTGATTGACCTACAGACTCTGGTAACTATACTTGCTATGCTTCTTTTACATGGTTACCTTCATGTTGGACTTTTATACAAGAAAGCCACATTGATTATTGTTACTTTTAGATGCTTTGACGCCTAGCAACACGCCTGAAAGTTCCCCTGATGAAGCCCGTAGGGGGCGAAACGGTGACGAAGCCGGCCTTGCATTAGTAGCGCCGTCGGGCTGCCCCACTCCTGACCAAGGAGACCCCGAGCAGTTCCTATCATCTTACCTTGAACACCCAGGACGATCCATCTCCCCACTATTTCTATCCTTGCTGCCCATTGCAAAAAGACACCGCATCGCGGCTTTTTTTCGCTTCCGCGTTCGTCAGCTGCATTTGCGACCTTTACGGCTCACCTTCACTACAGGAGCTCCTGCTTAACTACTATAGTACAGAGGATACTCTTGGACAATCTTTGCCCTCCTGTAAGTGACTTCATTGTTTCATTATACATTTATTTGAAACGTGGAACGCTGGATTTAGCTGCAGCTCTCCCTGGGGCTTGCCTCATAGCGAGCTCAAAGGATTACTACTAGCGCACCGGGACTGTGTATATGGGAATTCCCATTGTGATTCTATTTCGTGTCCCTGTTAATGGTCGTCCTTACCCCTATGTGTCTATTTGCCTTACACCCTCTATAACCTGAATGTATTTTGTGTATATAAGGCGTCTATAAGACACGTTCATGCCACTTGTGACTGCCTCACAAGCAGTTTCATTTGCTTATGCTCTATGAATGTTATGTATCATTACTTAGGAGATTTCTCACGCAGATTGTACTGCTAATGTTTGAATTGTTTAACTCGTCTTACTAGAGCATTAAGCATCCCATTTACCATTATATGGGATATCAATTATAATTTGTATTTTGTTATATAAGACTCAGTGTCTACATTATTTGTACTGCATTATCCAAGTTAGATACCAACCTGTGTTAGTTTATCTAGTTCATTCTGCCATGCTGGAACACACAATCAAAGCACTCCTGACAGATGTGCATCCAGCTTCCACATTGACCATTTTACCTCATGCAACTTTGTAATCCAAGTCACAAACCCCTTTCAAAAGGAAAAAAAATAGCAGATTTGGTCTAAAAAGAGAAAGAGCAACCCACTTCTTTCCAGCAATTTAATTCCAAATCCAGAATACCTGCTATAAAATACTTTATATACTACAAGAAATCATATTTATGATTCTTCTGCTTCAAACCTCTAAATGGGCTTGACACAACTGTTAGCATAATCTAGGATGAACAAAGTATATGTTACCTGTGCTCTATTAAGAAATCAACTCTTTCCCCAACCCTTTAAATATATATTTTGCAAATCCATTTTTAAAGCCAGTGTCTTGAAGAGTAAAACAAAGCAACTGTTGGGTGATCATTTCCCCACATAACAATCTGGTTTACTCCTTCCCTGACATCACGTTCTCATGAATGGGCTGCTGGGCTTGTTCTGCTGTAATATGAAACTCTTTCCTCATCATCAAACTTTGAGTAGCAAAAGAGTCATAGACTTGGAATGTTGATTGCCATCATCATGAAAGGAACAAAACAACACCTAAGAGTGCATGCATCTTCTATGTCTATTAACAGTCATCTAGGCTTGTCTTGGATCTCATGTATTCCTAGAATACCACCAATAGCTCTCTCTCTCTCTCTCTCTCTCTCATACATACACACACACACTCACACACACTTACTTTTGGGAAATGGCATTAACTTTTTGGAAAACACCTTTTGGAGATCGTAACTTTTTAGAAAAGCATGATTTTTCAGAGAGGAGCCAAAAAAACCTTTAGAGTAGAATCTTCTCTTGTGGTATACAACCAGATATAATTATGCAAGGCAATGGTTTCAGTTGTTAGACTGAATAATCAGTTACCTCTGATCTGTTAGGAAAACAGTTTTGCTAGTGTATAAAAACTGCAGAGCTTTAAAAGTGTTTTTCATATATACTCTTCCATAAAACAACTTGTTTTATATCATGACCTCAATTAACAAGAATAAAGTAGACTTTAATTATTTTTTAAAAAAAATGTATTTAGTTTCCTCACAACCTTCATGTGTTCAGCATACACAGGTACAAAACTTATCAGTCCAGTTTCAGATATGTTTGAGATAATTATTTGTGCCATTCGGCCAGAACATCTCTTACAACAAAACGGCAAGCAAGTGTGATCTGAGGTCTGAAGTAGTCTGCAGACTGAAGTAGTCTGTCTGTAGTTTGCTACCGTGTTTCCCCGATAGTAAGACACCCCCGATTGTAAGACGTATCGGGGGTGTCAGAGGGGTCGGCTAATATAAGCCGTACCCAGTAAGCCCCACCCGGCCGCCGCGTCACTCGGTCCCACCTCCTCCTCCTCCTCCGCCGCCGCCGCCCTCCCGGCAGCCTCCTCTTCGGGGAATGGAAGAGAGACGGCACCCCGAAGAGGGGGGCTGCAGGAGAGATCAGTTTTTCCTGCAGCCCCTCTTCGGGAACGGAAGAGAGGCGGCAGAGGGCTCTCAGCCGCCTCTCTTCCGTTCCCCGAAGAGGGGGCTGCAGGGAGAGCGTTCGCGCTGGTTCCCTGCAGCCTCCTCTTCAGGGAACGGAAGAGAGGCGGCAGAGGGCTCTCCTCACCCGCCTCTCTTCCGTTCCCCGAAGAGGGGGCTGCAGGGAGAGCGATCGCACGGTTTCCCTGCAGCCCCCTCTTCGGGGAACGGAAGAGAGGTGACAGAGGGCTCTCCTCAGCCGCCTCTCTTCCGTCCGAGAAGAGGCGCCGCAGGGGAGGGCGGAGGAGGAGGCGGGACCGAGTGACGCGGCGGCCGGGGTATGGCTTACCATCGCCCAATGTAAGCCGTACCCCGAAAGTAAGGCGTAGTGGGACTTTTCGGGGGGGAAAGAAAGTAAGACGCTGTCTTACTTTCGGGGAAACACGGTAGTAGAAGCCTGTAGTGACCATGTGGTCTGAACCCCCTTTTATAACTTTTGAAGAACCATAGAGTAAAGGAAGCTGCCTACCAGAACATACATACAGAAAACAGTAAGCAACAGGATTGTAGATAAATATTACTATAGAAGGCTTGAAGAAGGTTATCATTTCCAATACACAAATATATATCGGCATTGATGAAAGAAACAAGCAAATTTGTGGGTATATAACAATAAACAAAGAGTCCCCAGTGGCACAGTGAGTGAAACTGCTGAGCTGCTGAACTTGCTAACCGAAAGGTTGATGGTTTAAATCCAGGGAGCAGTGTGAGCTCCTGCTGTTAGCCACGGCTTCTGCCAACCAAGTAGAACAAAAACATGGAAATGTGAGTAAATCAATAGGTACCACTTTGGTGGGAAGGTAACAGCACTCCATGCAGTCATGCTGGCCATATGATCTTGGAGGTGTTTATGGACAGTGCCGGCTCTTCGGCTTAGAAAAGGAGATGAGCACTACCCCCAGAGTTGAACACAATTAGACTTAATGTCATGGGGAAACCTTTACCTTTAATACTAAACTACATTGCTACATGCTATCAGAACTACAACTAAATACCCATTAAAATAACAGAATGAAAACACAAATACAAAATGCAGAGATAGAAACACAAAACTAACAAACAAAAAGATATATATATGAACTTTCCATTCACTATCTGATAGTTTTGTTCCGTCCAATTTGGTAGAGACAGTCCCAGTTGTCATCCCAATTTTCAATTGTTTTTAAAATGCCCCACTTTCCCCTTTGCCTTTCACTTATTTCAACTGATGCAAACTGAGTACAAAGTGCAAAAGTAGTTTCCACTCAATTAATTCAGGAGGCTATACAGCAGGGATGGAATCTTGCAAAAGCAAACTGCTGCAGCCTTTCCTAGCTTGTGTGTTCTTTCTCATTAATAACTTTTACCAACTTGTCAAACAAATCATGTTGCCATTTTGACAATAAATAAAGGTAATAAATAAATCTTGACCGCACTCTGATGTTGTTTAGCAAATGTGTCCAGGTGTTTATCTATTAAATGCTTTTTTTTCATGTCAGGAGCGACTTGCGAAACTGAAATTTGCTTCTGGTGTGAGAGAATTGGCCGTCTGAAATGACGTTGCCCAGGGGACACCCGGATGTTTTGATGTTTTACCAACCTTGTGGGAGGCTTCTCTCATGTCCCCACATGGGAAACTAGAGCTGACAGAGAGAGCTTATCCATACCCTCCCTGGATTCAAAACTCTGACCTGTCGGTCTTCAGTCCTGCCGGCACAAGAGTTTAACACACTGCGCCATTGGGGGCTCCTGTATGAAATATTGAAAGGTATGCTCTCACTGTGTTGCTGTGGTAGCATCTTTTGTTACTTTTGAAAAACTGCTTGTGAAAATACCATGCAAAGTCTATTGGGAAAGGCATTGAGAGAAAGGTTTGTGGAAACAACTATCAACATATAATCTACCATAGCCCTCTTCATTATGCAAGAGAGAAATCTAAAAAAGAAACCATGTCTGGATTGTTTAATAGGCTCCTTCTGGAATTTTTTTTCCCTAGTTAACACAATAGATGTTTCCTTATCTACTGTTCACACACCAGTAGAGACTTCCTTTTACATTTCCCTTGTGAAATTTTATTAGATGTACAGGCTTATTTCAAATCACAATGAGTATATTCAAACATTACCCAACTATCAATGACTGAGCAGACTTTGTCCTTGTGGACTGATGTGTTAATTTTTTAATACAGGCTAGTCACAAAAATACATGTTAGGTATTTAGTACAGCTTGTATGTTTGGTGAGTTCAACTCAGCCAGTTCTACCTTCCTTTGCTGTTAACACCATGATTTACATGCAGAGAACTCCCATTTATACACTACTGTAACAGTCACAAATGACTCTAATTTCTTTAAGACTGTAGTTTTAATCCCCCAAAATTAGACTGTCTTGATAAGGATGGATGAGATGACTTGAGAATCAAACAGTTCTGGTACGATCTATAAACTATGTACATGATCTGCAGGAAGGGTGTGCAACAGATGATCTTCCACATGATGTCAAATTGGAATATCGTCTCCCCAGCACAGGCAATAGTAATTTCTGATGGGAGGTGTAGTCCACATTTCTGAATCTGCAGCCTAATATTTTCATCAAGTAAGGAAAATATGCAGATGATACCATTTTGATGGCTAAAAGTGAGGAGGAGCTGTGGAGCCTTCTAACCAAGGTGAAAGAAGAAAATGCAAATGCTGGGTTGCAGTTCAACATCAAATAAACCAAGATTATGGCAACCAGACTGATTGATAACTGGCAAACAGAGGGAGAAAACATAGAGGCAGTGACAGACTTTGTATTTCTAGGAGTGAAGATTATTGCAGATACAGATTGCAACAAGGAAATCAGAAGAGGTTTTCTTCTTTGGAGGAGAACAATGACCAATCTCGATAAAATAATTCAGAGTAGAGACATTGCACTGGCAACAAAGATCCTCATTGTTAAAGCAATGGTATTTCCCGTAGTAACTTATGGATGCGAGATCTGGACCATAAGGAAGGCTGAGCGAAGGAAGATAGATGCTGTGGTGCTGGAGGAGAATTCTAAGAGTGCCTTGGACCACAAGAAGATCAAACCAGCCCATACTCCAGGAAATAATGTCCAACTGCTCACTGGAGGGAAGGATATTAGAAGCAAAGATGAAGTACTTTGGCCACATAATGAGAAGACAGGAAAGCTTGGAGAAGAGAATGATGCTGGGGAAAATGGGAGGAAAAAGGAAGAGGGGACGACCAAAGGCAAAATGGATTGGATGTTATCCTTGAAGAGACTGGCTTGACCTCGAAGAAGCTGAGGGTGGCAATGGACGACAGAGAGCTCTAGTATGAGCTGGTCCATGAGGTCCCGAAGAGACGGAAACGACTAAACGAATAAACAACAAAAACAAGTACTGCAAACGTGGACATTAGAGAAAACACAAAGCAGAGTATCAGCTTGCAGAGGAAATGCCTGTTTCACTACCATCTTATGCTGTGTTTTCTAAAGTATGCTTAGAACTTTATTTCTTCATTGTGTACTATAGTCTCAAGCCAGACAAGGGAAGCTTAGCAGATGTTTTTCCTGCCAAAATTAATAAAATAGCAACAGATTGTGACCAGTTTCTAAGCATGGCTTTCAAACAATATGCAACATATAATTCAACTTTAAGTACAAAGCTGGTAACTGCCACTTTTCTTTCTTCTTCAACCATTCTCCTCCCTTCCTGTAGCCACTTCACGTCAACCCCAATCCACAGCTTTACTTATGGCTGAAACCTAAATTCCTATCACATAGAGGTCTCAGTACTCAATAATGCATTCTTATTCCTGTTGCGAGCCTTTTTAAATGAAGACTATCATTTCAAAAGTCCTAAAGGGAGTGCCAGATACAAAAGAAAATGAATTAAGGAGCACAGCTATCAGGAGGCTGACTGCCAAGAAACTGTACGCAAGACTGAAATAACCTTTTAAATAGAACAAGTTCCACACTTCTTTGATCCTGAAAAGTAAACATTAAGCACTGTCACAAAAGAGAAAGCCATTCTTGGAGTGTGCTATTATATAAATTTAGAACACACCTACATGACTTCATGCGTCTATTTTTATTGGTCAGCCAGGGTGGGTCTATGGACACAGGAAAGGCACTGAAATTGTTTCACGCCACTATAATTCTAGATTCGTTGACAGCCGATCTTAAAATGTTCAACACAAGAACAATAAAGTTTTAATATTATTCATTTGGATATGCTGCAGTTACTTATACCACATAATAATCTTTCACTCAGTTTTAAAACACAGTACTGGTAAGCTTTATACATGAAAAGGAAACATAGCTGTGAATAGTTCCACGGATACAAAGGTATGCACAAAACCCAAGGTTTCCAAATGTGGGAACATTTCTGGATGGTCAAATCAAGCACAAAACAAAACATAGAAAACAGGATGTTACAAATTATCCAGTCTTGGACTTATTCATACCATCATGGATACAGTAATTCTAAAACTGTGTATTTAGAAGCAAGCCCTGCTCAATTGGGTTGAATTGAACTTAAGGTAAAGGTTTCCTATTTTGCATTAAGTCTAGTCATGTCCGACTCTGGGCGGTGGTGCTCATCTTCATTTCTAAGTCAAAAAGCCAGTGTTGTCTACAGATGCCTCCAAGGTCATGTGGCCAGCATGACTGCATGGAGTGCCTTTACCTTTCCACTGAAGCAGTACCTATTGATCTATTCACATTTGCATGTTTTCGAACTGGTAGCTTGGCAGAAGCTGGGCCTAACAGCTAGAGCTCATCCAGCTCCCCAGATTCAAACCACCAATCTTCCAGTCAACAAGTTCAACAGCTCAGTGGTTTAACCCACTGTGCCACTGGGGGCTTTAATAACTGAAGTTATGCCCTGCTTATTGAATGATTTTTGACCTAAATGTAATAAGTGTGCACAACTATGCACCATGACAAAACCAAGAAGGAATGCTTTTTAAAGCCAGCATGGCATAGTGTTTTGAGCACTGCACTATGACTCTAGTGACCGGAGTTAGAAACCCACTGGGGGCCCTTCCTCACAGCCCTATATCCCAGAACATCTAGGCAGAAAATCCCACGTTATCATAGCAGATATTGTGGGATTTTCTGCCTTGATATTCTGGGCGATAGGGCTGTGTGGAAGGGCCCTGGGTGACCTTGGGAAAATCACTTTCTCTCTCAACCTCAAAGGCAAAGGTAAACCCACCTCTGAACAAATTTTGCCAAGAAAACCCCATGATAGATTCCACTTTGGGGTCACCATAAGTCAGAAACAACTTGAAGGTACACAACACCACCACCACATTTTCTGCCCAAATGATTCACAATTTATTTAACCATATTTATACCCTGCCCCTCTCACCCCATAGGGGCCTCAGGGCGGCTTACATATATAGGCAGTGATTCGATGCCATAAGAACATGCATCAATAAATAAACATATATAATAAAACAAACATTTAAAGCATATCAAAT
Organism: Anolis apletophallus; assembly: GCA_030556195.1. Classification (NCBI taxonomy): domain Eukaryota; kingdom Metazoa; phylum Chordata; class Lepidosauria; order Squamata; family Anolidae; genus Anolis; species Anolis apletophallus. Next base: position 107,609,219 of record JARBWK010000007.1, on the reverse strand, counting down.
GTTTAAAACCACTTATTTAAAATCACGCAGTCCAATATCATTGGTGGCCATTCCAGATGGTGATGGCTGTATTCTATGTTTTCTTATTGCACTGGTAAATTGCGAACCAAATGCTTGGTCCCACATCCAAGTTTTTAGCTTTTTCCTGAAGTTCAGGAGGGAGGGGGCTGATCAAATTTCACTAGGGGGGTTCCATAGCCAAGGGGTCACCACTGAGAAGATCTTGTCTCTCGCCCCTACAAACCACATTTGCGAGGGAGGCGGGACTGAGAGCAGGGCCTCCCCAGAAGATCATAATCTCCTAGCTGGCTCATAGAGGGAGATACAATACATAATTGCAGCATGCAGTTCTGGAACATTGCCTTTAATTTCATGTATTTTAAAAGATCATTTTACACTAACTGAAAGTGTGCTTGCATGGCCATTTATTAAACCAACCCTGATCAAAGTAACCAGCTTCTGGGTGGGTATAAAGTTCATTGCGTTATATAGAGTGGTGTGGGACGGAGAGAAAATTAAAACAGGAATACGCAGCAAGCAATAGTTTAGGGAAGCCAATTGTCATAGATTTCCTTCCTGGAGTATGCATATGGGGACAGTGGAGATAAAACTGAGGTAGGAGTTTGGGAGAAAAGTCCAGTGCACCACTTGGGAGAACAATTGAAAGGTATTCCTCTTCCGACTTAAACATAGCTGGGCTAATTTAACATATTTTGATGTAATGCATATTGACATCCAGAAAGAAAGCCCTATACAATCATTAAGTGGAGATTCCAAAATTATTTAACTTTACTGATTTCAAGTGATCAGGGGTATTTCCATAGTAATGGAAATCAAGTGTATACTATGCAAGGAACAGCATGGCTGGAAATTAAGGAGGTTGTTTATAGTCTATGCATAGGAGTGATGATCAATTACACTTTCTAGATTCACATGTAGCCTACTGAGTCTAAATAAAACCCTTTTAAATTTATTTAACTTATTAATACTCCATCTTTCAAGACCAATAAAAAACACAACTTCCCTGCCTCTTAAGAAGATTTACAGTTTTGCAACAATTACCTTAGATATTGTTAAAGACAGTGTGTGTGGTAGTGGTTTGAACATTGGACTATGGCTTTGGAGACCAGAGGTACATAGAATAAATGGAGTTTGACACAACTTTAACTGCCATGATTCAATACTACAGAATCTTTGGAATTATAGATTTACAAGGCCAAATAGTGCTAGGGTCTCCCCAAATGACAAATAATAGAATCATAGAGTTGGAAGAGACCTCGTGGGCCATCCAGCCCAACTCCTTGCTAAGAAGCAGGAAAATCACATTCAAAGCACCCGACAGATGGCCATCCAGTCTCTGCTTAAAAGCCTACAAAAAAGGAGTCTCCACTACACTGCAAGGCAGAGAGTTCCACTGTTGAACAGCTCTCACAGTCTGGAAGTTCTTCCTAATGTTCAGGTGGAACCTCCTTTCCTGTAGTTTGAAGTCATTTTTCCTAGTCTTCAGGGCAGTAGAAAACCTGCTTGTTCCCTCCTCCCTTTGACTTCCCATCACATATTTATACATGTCTCCTCTCAGCCTTCTCTTCTGCAGGCTAAACACGCCCAGCTCTTTAAACCGCTCCTCATAGGGATTTTTTTCCAGATCCTTGATCATTTAGTCACCTTCCTCTGGACACATTCCAGCTTGCCAACATCTCCCTTAAATTGCGGTGCCCAGAATTGGACACAGTGTAATTCCAGGTGTGGTCTGACCAAGGCAAAATAGAAGGGTAGCATGACCTCTCTGGATCTAGACACTATACTTCTATTGATGCAGGTCAAAATCCCACTGAATTTTTTAGCTGCTGCTTGGCATTGTTCGCTCATGTTTAACTTGTTGTCCACGAGGACTTCGAGATCTTTTTCACATGTACTGCTGTCCCACTCCTGTATTCCATAACATTGAGTTATGGCAGTTGAAGTGGTGTCAAACTTGATTCATTCTAGTGTAGATTCACCCCAAGATTAGACATGGGGTGGCACTAGGCAAGCCACACACTCTCAGGCCCCTTCCACACAGCTGAATAAAATCCCAGATTATCTGCTTTGAACTGGCATATATAACAGTGTGGACTCAGATAATCCAGTTCAAAGCAGATGCATGGTCTGGTGCCCAGAGACCACTACGGTCCATGGATAAAAACCTATTGGAGGTTCCATCACTTAAGATCTGCCACCTGTCCTCGACGCGGCAGCGTACTTTCTCTGTACTAGCGCCTACCCTTTGGAACGCCCTCCCAGAGGAGGCTCGAGCAATAACTGATCTACAGGCCTTCCGGAGGGCCTGCAAGACCAATCTCTCTTCAGACAGGCGTTTAACCTTTAAGGCTGTTAAATTCCACTCTTGCCTCAATCTGTTTTATTATGTTTTAACTATGTTGTGATTATGTTGTTCACTGGTGTGAACCACCCTGAGCCTCTTTAGGAAGGGTGGTATATAAATCGGAATAATAAATTAAAAAAAACAAAAAACAGTATATTGTGGCATTTTCCTGCCTTGGTTTTCTGCATTATATGGCTGTGTGGAAGGGTCCTGAACTCCAGAGGAAGACAACCCCCTTCCGATTAAACATATATACACATATTGTCAAAGACAACCCCTTAGGGCAGTGGTTACCAGATGTTTTGATCTTGTTGGACTAGTGGGCTTGTTAACAAAAGACCTTCCTCATAAATGTACAGCAGAGTAACTTGTTAGTAGCAGCATGGCCCAACACCAGTAGCCAAAAACACACAAGCCAATGTTATCTCCTTCTTTGTAGTAAAATAATATGGTTGCACTATTTACAAGAACTTGGTTTCCATAACACAAATAAACAGAAACATGGTAGCTTTACACACAGCCGCCTTTACACTGGAGCTTTCTCACCCAAGGCTTCTCTCACGCACAGGTTTAACTCACACTCCTCAGGACGACATTGGCTTCGGCCCACTGACTCTTTCAGTGCTTGACCCAGATTTTTGTAATTAAAAATGCCTAGTTAATGTTTTATATTTCTGACAGTTCTCAACCTGTGGGTCCCCAGGTGTTTTGGCCTACAACCCCCAGAAAATCCCAGCCAGTTTACCCACTGTTAGGATTTTTGGGAGTTGACCCATAGGTTGAGAAGAGAACCACTGCATTGGGGTCACCATACAATGGAAACGGCTTGAAGGTAGGTCACAAAGACAAAACAATCCAAACCTCAAATAAAAATGGCGGGTGACAATTAGCATGACGGAGATGTCAACAAGACAGACAAGTTAAAAGGAAAGGAAACAGAAAAGTAAATCAATATATCCAATCCTCTTCCCCGGGAGGCTGAGAGGATGAAGTGACATGCCATCGACTTCACTGATAATAACATAATGAATAGTGTGGTTTAAACTGTGATCATGTTGGTTAATGTTTTAAATGTTTTGATGTTTTATTATTATCCTTTTAAAAATGTTTATTGTAATTTTCACATTGTTTCAATGGCATCGAATAGCTGCCTATATTGTAAAGCCGCCTTGAGTCCCCTTCGGGGTGGAGAAAGGCGGGACAGAAATGGCGTAGTAAATAAACAAATAAACAAATAACTCCAAAGAGCAAAATGTTGCATCCTGTCAAAACACACTCCACTGGGGCCTCATCAAATTAATGCCATGGCTCAGTGCTATGGAATCCTTGGGATTCGTAGTTTGCTGAGGCACCATCCCTTTTTGGCAGAGGAGGCTAAAAACCTTGTAAAACTATACCTCCCGGGGTTCCATAGCTTTGAGCCATAGCAGTGAAAGGAATGGCGGAGAGCATGGATTCTACAGTGTAGATCAGTCCAAGGGGGAAAAGCTTGGCACTCTGGACCTGCTCAGAGGTCCTGCGGCGGAAGGGCTGGGCCTCTGAGCATGTCCAGAGTGCCAAGCCCTTTGTCCTCTCCGCGGGAGGGAGGGAGGGAGGGCTCACCTCTCTTGTCGCGGGTGCCGTGCTTCTTGGCCAGGGCCAGCTCCTTGGCGATCCGGGCCTCCAGGTACTCCTGCTTCTTGGTCAGCATCTCCTCCGTCTCCCGGAGCCGGGCCAGGGCTTCCTGGGGAGAGGGCCCCCCTTTGCCTTTCCTCCCCCCGCCGCCTCCGCCGCCCCCTTTGAAAAACTTCTGGAGTTTACTCATCCTCCCGCCGCCAAAGGACACCCAAACTCCGGAGAAGTGGCTGCGATCTTCAAGACCTTAGTATGACACACAAGCCAAGGGCCGCATCGCCAAACAGGCCAAGCTCCGTCGGGTCGAAACAGGGAGGAGGGCAAGCCAGGAAGCCAGGAAGCGGCTGCCTCACCTCTGGAGGCGGATGGATGGGCGGGCGGCCACGTGACCCGCGCGTCCCTGCTACGACAGGTGTGTTTCTACCTGGGCAATGCGCCCCGCCCCTCGGCCAAGGCAAGGAAGGCAGGAAGCCCGTCAAGGGCGCATCCCCGCGGTGTAGACTTCAACTCCCACAACTATGGCCGCCCAGGTGTTTTGGACTTCAACTAGGGTTGCCACAGGAATAAGGGACAGGTACTTAAAAATTGGGACATTTTCACAAAAATAAAGGACACTTCATAAACACTTGATAATCATCAACTGATTTTCAAGTTTTTAGGAAGTGTCCCTTATTTTTGTGAAAAATTCCCTATTTTTAGGTACCTGTCCCTTATTCTTATATCAAAAAGTGGCAACCCTAACTTCAACTCTCACAACTTTAGCCGCCCAGGTGTTTGGGACTGCAACTCCCACAATTCCTAACAGCCTCCGGCACTTTCCTATTCAGGCCTGGAAAAACTTTGGCTGCCCATGTTTTTTTGGACTGCAACTCCCACAATTCCTAACAGTCTCTGGCACTTTCCTATTCAGGCCTGGACAAACTATGGCCGCCCAGGTGTTTGGGACTTCAACTCCCACAATTCCTAACGGCCTCCGGCACTTTCCTATTCAGACCTGACAAACTTTGGCCACCCAGGTGTTTTGGACTTCAACTCCCACAATTCCTAACAGCCTCTGGCACTTTCCTATTCAGGCCTGGAAAAACTTTGGCTGCCCATGTTTTTTTGGACTGCAACTCCCACAATTCCTAACAGTCTCTGGCACTTTCCTATTCAGACCTGACAAACTTTGGCCGCCCAGGTGTTTTGGACTTCAACTCCCACAACTTTGGCTGCCCAGGTGTTTTGGACTTCAACTCCCACAACTTTGGCTGCCCAGGTGTTTTGGACTTCAACTCCCACAACTTTAACAGTCTCTGGCACTTTCCTATTCAGGCCTGGACAAACTATGGCCGCCCAGATGTTTTGGACTTCAACTCCCACAATTCCTAACGGCCTCCGACACTTTCCTATTCAGACCTGACAAACTTTGGCCACCCAGGTGTTTTGGACTTCAACTCCCACAACTTTGGCTGTCCAGTTGTTTTGGACTTCGACTCCCACAATTCCTAACAGCCTCTGGCTTAAGCAGCTGAGGGGGGAAAGGAAGGGGCCTGGGCAGCCAAAGTTTGCCTATGCCTGGTGTAGATGCACCCAAAGTGATGTGCTAGGCAGAAGTTTGGGCAAAAAAAAAACCAGAGCAGAGTCCTCTCTGAATGCATTTACACTGTAGCATGAATGCGCTTTGACAACCTTTGAACATCCATGGCTCAATGCTATGGGACCATGGGAATTGAGTTTTAACTAGGCCTTCAGCCTTCTTTGCCTCACCCAATTACAGCTCTTAGGATTCCATAGTACTTACTGAGCCATTTATTATTTATTGGGATATAAATAATACCCCCCATGCATATATCCCAGATGCATGGGGGTATTGGAATAATGACACAAATGGTTTGGTACACTCAGTAAGTATGGTAAAGCAGTGTCAAACTGTATTCATTCTACAGTGTAGAGCAGGCCTGGGCAAACTTCGGCCCTCCAGGTGTTTTGGACTCCAACTCCCACAACCGAGCGAATATGTGCCAGCGTTTCGATTGGCTGCAACTGTCGGATTATTTGCACAAATGGCTGTGACTGGCCAGCCTCCCAACATTCCAACACAGCACAGAGAGGAAAGGGAAGGGCCTGAGGCAGGCATAAATGGCTGGAGTTGAAGTTAGCCAGTTGGCAGTTTTTTCTGTTGGAAAAGGAATGTTCAGTACCTTCACCATTGACACTTCTAAGGTGACTCAGAGGGAAAGCAAAAGGCCTCAGGCAGTCAGCCACTGCGGCCCACAGCAATGACGGATCAGGACCAAACATGGCAAACAAGGGACCAATGGCCCACTTCACAACCTGGTGTGGTTTAGGGCAGGATGGGCCACAAATGATGGGATTTGCAGTACCTTCACCTCATTAACCTCCCAAACAACACTGCAGCCCCTATAAATCACAGACCAGGCCCAAAATTGACAACAAGGCTTCCTTAACTTGATTTTCCCGACTAGGCCTCAGCTCATGGGATATTGTTAGGCTTCCTCAACTTGATTTTCCTGACTAGGCCCCCAACAATGACAGAACAAGACCAAACTTGGCACACAGACCCCCGAAGATGCACCCTACATCCTGGTGCAGTTTGAGGAAGGATGGACCATGGATGATGGGACTTGCAGTACTTTAATTCACTTCCTTAGAGCACTGTGTGGCCCACACCAATGACGAACTATGGCACACAATGCCTTCCTCAAATAACCCGGGCACCGCCGGGTCCCCAAGCTAGTAATAATAATAAAGCAAACCTATCATGGGGTTTACTTAGCAAAATTGGTTCAGAATAACTCCCAAGATTCTACAGCATTGAGCCATGACAGTTAAGGTGATGTCAAACTGCATTAATTCTACGTTGTGGACACACCCTTAGTCTCAAACAACCAACTTCATTTCCTCCTTTCTAGAGCCATGTAAAAGTTCTGACTTGGTGGTGACGTCAGCGATGACGACACGCCCTTGGGGACAGACCCACTCTGGGGAAGAGAGGGGGGAGAAAGCGACCGAGTGCGCGTGCGCTGTATGCTACCATGGCGGAGTTGGAACTCGGGCAGCATTGCCAGGTGGAACATTGTGGGCAGCTTGGTAAGAGAGGCTTGAGGGCAGGAGGCACACAATTGTGAGAATGGCTTTGTCGGAGGGATGAATAGAAACGCTGATTCTCAGATGAAGGGTTGCTTCTGGAGATATGAAGAGAGTTTGGAGCTCCTGCCGCTTCTGCCAATAGCGTTCGACTGGGAACCGGAAGTATAGGAGTTTGATACCTTTTGTGCCTCTATGGATTCCTCCCGAAGGTGGATTCAACAATGGGCAGAAGGGGTTACTAATCAACCAATCAGACGCGGGGTGGGCGTGGCTTGTACTCATTCAGGGATCATAGGCTACCAGCATTGTTTATGAAGGCTTTTTCATTGGAGATGGTTGAATGGGACCATTTCATTGAGAATTAACTGATCTGTTTAGATTTTTTTTGCCTATTTGGTTAAATGCCTGTATCAGTCTGGTAAACCTCTTTCACTGGGGTCCATCTACACCAGGAATAGGCAAACTTGGGCCCTCCAGGTGTTTTGGACTTCAATTCCTACAATTCCTAACAGCCGGTAGGCTGTTAGGAATTGTGGGAGTTGAAGTCCAAAACACCTGGAGGGCCCAAGTTTGCCCAGGCCTAATCTACACTAGAATTAATGCATTTTGTCACCACTTGAACTGCCATGGCTCAGTGCTATAAAATCATAAAAGATGTAGTTTGGGGAGACACCAGAATTCTTTGAGAAGGTAAAATACACCGTAAAACTACAATTCCCAATATCTTCTAACATTGAACCAAAGCAGTTGCGTCAAACTGCAGTAATTCTACAGTGTGGATGCTGCGTCGTCAGCTGATGTAGTTTTGTTAAACCAGTCCAAGGTGAAAACACGGGAGATTTTTTTTGCTTCATTTTTCATAGAATTAGCTAAGGCCACCACTACACTGTATAATCCATATTATCAAACAGATATTCCACATTATCTGATTTGAACTGGATTATATGAATCCGCTGCCATATAATCCAGTTCAAAGCAGATAATCTAAGGTCCCTTCCACACTGCTGAATAAAAACCCAATTTTCCGCTTTGAACTGACCGGGAATGTGGCGCAGCTGGCTAAATGTCAGTTGCATAAGATCTCTCTGACCAGTAGGTCATGAGTTTGAGGCCTGCCTGGGTCGAGGTGGGTGCTCGACCTTAAGTGTAGCCTGCTGTCGACCTTTGCAGCCCAAAAGACAGTTACATTTGTCAAGTAGGAGATAAAGGTGGGGAGGTTAAGTGGGGAGCAAATTTTGACTGATTTTTGAGGCCATTAAAGAACTCCAGGAATCACTGAGGAATGTGGAAGGAACAACAAAAGGATGCTGGAAAACGCTGAGAGATGAGGAGTGCGTCAGCTCTCCTGGTGGCCAGAAGTTTGCCTCTATTTGTCTATGTCGTATGTTCGTCTATATGTCATATGTTGAACTGCAAGGATTGTCTGCAAGTACGTGTACTGTAATTTGCTCTGAGTCCCCTTCGGGGTGAGAAGAGCGGAATATAAATAAAGTAAATAAAAATAAATTAAATACATGGCAGTGTGGACTCAGATAACCCAGTTTAAGAGGTGACTTGATCGAAGTGTATAAAATCATGCATGGGATAGAAAAGGTGAATAAAGAAAAAATATTTTCTTTGTCACACAACACTAGGACTAGAGGGCACTCCCTGAAGCTCCAAGGTAGGAAAATTAGGACTAATAAAGGGAAATATTTCTTCACCCAGAGGGTCATTGGGTTATGGAACTCACTTCCAGAAGAGGTTGTGACAGCTGTCAGCCTGAACAACTTCAAGGCAGGATTAGACAGATTCATGGATACCAAGTGTATCGGTAGTTACTGAAAAGGACATTCAAGTGCCACCTCGGAGTTGGTTGAGGTAGGCAGGATTTCCCTGGGTACTGGTTGTGGGGGGTCGGGAGCAGGTCAGGGTTTTGCCCTCCCTTCTGCTCGAGATCCCCGTGTACAACTGGTGGGCCACTGTGTGATACAGAATGCTGGACTAGATGGGCTGAGGTCCGATTCAGCATGGCTCTTCTTATGTTCTTATTTTCTTATGTTAGTTCAAAGCAGATATTTTCTGCCTTGATAACCTGGGTTATATGGCTGTGTGGAAGTCCCAAATATTAAGTCTGTGATGTAATAGCATTAACATGTGCTGAAAAATGCCTAGTTTCGTCATCATGCCCTATGTTATGTGTAATCTATCTAGTAATGTACGGACATCAGATATTTTGTCTTAATTTTTCTCATCCGAATGAACAGCTAAAATTAGATGGTGGCATCTCTTCCATTTCAGACTTCCTACCTTTTGTCTGTGACGGCTGTTCAGGCGTCTTTTGGTAAGAAACTACATTTTATTATTTCTGCAGTGTTCTTGAGGAGTTCATAGAAACCCAACCAAAGAAAACACCAGGGAATTTACAACCTACATTTAGCGAATAAAGAAAGAGGAGAAAAGAAAGGAATAGGGAAAGTAAGACCAACTGGGTGAACAGGAAAGAGTACAACTGAGCATTCTGAATTAGCTTCATTTAAGATAAAGCATGCCTAGTCAATATAACTCTCTGCCACACTAATCCTGTTCTTGATGTTGCACATAATAATGTTATCTTTTTTTCCTGTTGCTGTATAAGTCTTGAGCATAGAAGTCGAGCTGCTCACGGTTGTTCTGAGGTAAGCTGATAATTAACCTATATCCTATAAATAGTGACTATTTCAACCAATAATGAAGTTCAGTTCCCTTGGGCTCATTCAGAATAACCTTTCAAGACATACTTCTCATTGTTTAAATGGAATTCAAATGATCATACATCTTTTCCCCCAAATTACGCACAAAAATACATGTATGCAATTAAGTGTGAACAAAGCTGTTTATTTCCCTTTTTTGTTTTTGGCACCGTTCACATAGATGAGATAATGTTTCTTATTGCTTTTGAACTGTGAATTATTTGCTTTCGGCTGTGGTTCTCCGTGGTGGTATTTTTGTATTTATAGAAATTACTGATAAACCAGAGGCTGTATATTTTATTGTAGCTTCAGTATTGATTAATAGTAAAATCTATTTCAGACCATTAGCATGAAGTCTTATTTTATTAAACCAATGTTTTCTCTTGTGATACTGGCAACAGTAGTTCATATGTTTATTATGTTTTGTTCTCCTTTTTCAGATAGAGAACGCTGCTAAATATGTGGGATGTATACTTGCGAATATGCTGATGTTACACAGTCCCCCACCCATTTTTTCCCTTGGCATTTTGGTTTTTAGGCTTGTTCCTGTGGTTATTTGGGGCAGTGATTCTGAAAATTGGACTGGATAGACTGCATCAGCTCTAGTTTCTTTAATGTGGTCACCATGATTTCTTATGGGCAAACTGATGAAGACTGGTAGATGGCATATCCTCTATATCTCAAAAACTCATGCTAATAGGCAGAAACTGGTGCCATTTTTTTAATCAACAGGCCAAAAAAATATCCAGAAATAGGTCTAACATTTGAGGCAGCAAAATGTGTGTTGGCCAGTATCATATAAGACAGTATTTGAGAAGTATGTAACAGTAGTCTTTGTGCAACATGTTTATTTGTGTTTTCTTTTGAAATTGACCTAGGCAAATCTAAAAAGTGGGGATGCGAAACCAGATCACCACACATCACTCTTGTGCAGCTATAAAGGTTGTGAGGGAAAAGAACTTGTTCCTGTATTATGCTCTTACTGTGAGAAACATTTTTGTTTAAGGTGAGCAAAGGAATAAGTTTTACCAACTTTACCCCTATACTTTTCTTGAACCTACAGTGGAAATAGAAATGGTTTATCCATGACTTTTGCCAGAAGTTGCCATAGAGTTATCTTAGAGCAGTGTTTCCCAACCAGTGTGCCGGGGCACACTAGTGTGCCGTGAGCGATCATCAGGTGTGCCTTGGGAAATTGGAACCTCCAATACCCTTTCTTCCCCCTCCTGCCGAATAATTTTTCTTCTCCACTCGGGCTCCCTTCTTCCCAGCCTCGCTCTGCTCGCTTTGCCTCACTTTGCTCAGGAGGGGAGGGGGGAGGAAGACGTGATCCGTGCAGGCGCTACTGCGCAGACTCGCCCCACGTCTTCCTCCCTCCCCTCCTGAACACACGCTGCCCCCTCGGATCAAAATGGCAGCAGCGATTTTCACATTGCTCCCGTTTTCAACCACATTTCTGTGTGAGATGAGCTTCTCAAGCTTGACTGTGATCAAAACTAAAAACACAGAGAGACCGACAGCTGTTGAGCAAGACCTTCGTGTGTGTCTTTCTGCCATTCCTGCCAGGATATCTATGTTGTGTTCATTGAAATAGGTCCAGGTTTCACACTGAGTGTATAAATACATTTAAACACATATTAACTATATGTATCACTGTGTTAGAGTGTCATTTTGTGTCATTTTGGTTGGTGGTGTGCCCCAGGATTCTGTAAATGTAAAAAGTGTGCCGCGGCTCAAAAAAGGTTGGGAAACACTGTCTTAGAAGATGTAAACATTGGCTAGGACCTTCAACACAACTCTCAGATAACTTCTGGTAGAAGCATACCACAGAATCACCTGGAGAATTGAAAAATTCTTAGACAGGAAATATATTTTCAGGTGAGGTTAGGTGTAACTCAAGACACCAGACTCATAGGTACAGTGGTCATATTGTATTTTTATAAGAATTTCCTCATCTATTATTTTCAGGCACCGTCATCAGTCAGACCATGAGTGTGAGAAACTGGAGACCCCTAAACCTCGTATGGCTGCTACCCAGCAGCTTATAAAAGAGATTGTCGGTAAGCAGGATGATTTTCAATAGCATTTTCTAAAATAAGACTTCTAGAATTAGACACTAGAACAGTGGTCCTTGATCTCTGGGTTGTTTGATGTTTTGGCTCTCAACTCCCAGAAATCCTAACACCTGGTAAACTAGCTGGGATTTCTGGGAGTTGTAGGCCAAAACACCTGGGGACCCACAAGCTGAGAACCAATGATATAACACAAGATCAAAAAAATGTTAATGCTTTGAAATCATTTAATATTTCATTATTTCACTGCCCACATCCTATTTCTGAACTGCTGTTCCGCTCATACATACAAGCTGAGGAAGGCTTCACTTTTTTCCAGTTCCAGTTTCTAAGCATCTCAGAGATGCTCACTGTAGCATATTCTTCATAGACAAGAACATACTATTAAAATTAGTATTATATATCTTAAGATTCCAAGAAAGAAGCCAGAGTGAATAAAAGATGCAAAGGAGCCAAGAGCAGTGAAACGGCAGCCAAGGTAGCTCTAATGAAACTGAAAATGCATGCATGTGGAGATAAATCTGTGCCACAGGTAAGCCATTGCATATATTTTTGGGTTTTAAATTTTTATTTATACAAAAGTGATTTCAGTAGTGAGTTTTAAAACTTTTTTTAAAAAAAAACACATCCCTAAGAATGGATATAACATTATATAAATGCCTTTTTTTCCTATTGCAGACAGAAAGAATTTATTTCCAAGTGTTTTTACCTAAAGAAAGCAAGGAGAAAAGCAAGTCCATGTTCTTTTGTAACAACTGGAGCATTGGCAAAGTAATAGATTTTGCGGCTTCCATAGCAAACCTTAAAAATGATAACAACAAAGCCACAGCTAAGGTAAACCAACCAAAATAAGCATGTTTGTATTTGATTTTAAAATAGCACAGAAGGTTTTTTAAAAACATTTTCTTTTTCTAATTTTCAGAAATTAAGACTTTGTCATCCATCATCTGGAGAAGCCTTGCCTCTAGATCACATCCTAACATCCTATATAAACCGCGAAGAATCCACATTGTATAATGGTGGAAACGTGATCTTGGAATACCTTGATAATGATGTTCAATTGTTGGAAGATGCAAACTTGTATTTAGAATAATTATAACTGTCCATATTATATGTTACACTTAACACAAATCAAAACTTGTATTGTTTTATAGTTTGTATAAACATGTGCATTTCTTGGAATGTTGTGTGGTTTCCGGGCTTTGTGTTTGTTGTTGATATGGATTTAGATAGACTGAACAGCCTGTTGTCTCTGATCTGTTAGGAAACAGAGAATATGCCAGTGCATAAAAATAGCAGTTCTTCAGAAGTGTTTTTCAGTGCCCAAAAATATATCTACTCTTCTATAAAACTTGTTTTATATTATGCACTCAAGAGACAAAATAGACTTTAACATATTTGGTTTACTCACGACCTTCAGCATTCACAGGTACACAACTTATCAATTAGTTACAGATATGTTTGTGATAGTTTGTGTGCCTTCCGGTCTGAATACCTCTCTCACAATAAACAGCAGAAAGTGTTTGCAAGTCTGCGATCTGAGCAGTCCCAAAGCCTAAAGAAGTCAGTGCTTGTCCAAGAGCGGAACATGTGGTCTGCAATCTCTCCCACAACTTCTCAGGAAAACAGATCAAAAAAAGAAAGCTGCATACCAGAACATGCCTACAATAAGTAAGCAACGGGATTATAAACAAATTACTAGAGGAAGCTTGAAGAAAGTTGTAATTTCCAACAGATATGGTCTCTTTCTAGAGAGAAAGTGGGATATATATATGGCAAATATTCCCATGTGTTTAATGCAACACAAAGGGTATTAAATTATTATTCCTCTGTACATTTAACAGCAGGTGTCTCTCACACCATGTGTTAACTATCTCCATAAAGAGAATTCAATTCAAAATGACAATTCTAAGCTCTCTTTGTATTTCTAGAGACAGACCAAGGCATCTCACATTCATTTACCTTCCAGAGAGCAGCAAAGGGAAAATCTAAGGGACAGTACATGCATGCAGTAGTTACCTATACTGTATTGTTTTTCAAAAATATTTCTAAATGTCTGTCTCTGGCATTACTTCGCAAATGAAGATTCTTAGGAAGGACTCATCCCATGGTTTCTAAAAGCGCGTTGATGACTAAGGAGGTTGGATGTGTTCTTCGAGCTTGTGCAATGGATTTTTCTTGTAGAGCGCAGCGTGCACAGAAAGAACTGGCCTCACCCTTTAAACCAAAGGTTCATCTGCCGGGGTCTAGCAAGCTTAGGACGGTGGCAGCGAGGTCCTCAGGTCATAGGTTTGATTTGAGTTTCCTTCTCCAGATGGTTGATCTTACAGGGTTAGACAAGCACCATCTGCCCGCATTTTGAAATCAGAGTTTTCCTTCTCTTCGGATGGTTGCCAAAAGGCTAGAGAGCCCATCCTGCCTATTGATGCTCTTTGTCAGACCCTTCGGTTGTGACCTGTCTGGCATGGGAGGCCCTACCGGTGGCTATTATGCCACCGCCAGCATAGCTCATAACTTTATTAGGGTACGCAAGCCTCTCCACCACAACAAGGGGGCACTAGAGAGCAGCAAAAGGGAAAATCTAAGGCAGTGTTTTTCAACCTTTTATGAGCCGCTGCACATTTTTTACATTTACAAAATCCTGGGGCACACCACCAACCAAAATGACACAAAATAACACTAACACAGTAATACATATAGTTAATATGTTTTTAAATGTATTTATACACTCAATGTGAAACCTGGACCTGTTTCGATGAACACAACATAGATATCCTGGCAGGAATGGCAGAAAGACACAAACTTCCCACACAGAACTCCCATAACCAAGAGAAAATACTATTTAAGGGTTTGGTGGGCATTGACCTTGGGTTTTGGAGTTGTAGTTCACCTATATCCAGAGAGCACTGTGAACTCAAACAATGTTGGATCAGGACCAAACTTGGCATGAATACTCAATATGCCCAAATGTGAACACAGATGGAGTTGGGGGAAAATAGACCTTGACATTTGGGAGTTACAGTTTCTGGGATTTATTCAAAGAGCATCCTGAACTCTTGCAACAATGGAATTGAACCAAACTTTGCTTGGGAATTTACCTTGAGAGAGCACTGTGGACTTAAACAATGTTATGTTATGTTGTTTGTTTTCTATCCAGAATCACAATGTTGGAAGGAGGCTCACCACTTTAAGGTCCCTAAAACAGGCATGGGAAAACTTCGGCCCTCTGGGTGCTTTGGACTTCAATTCCCACCATTCCTAACAACCTGAGGCCCTTTCCCGCTTAAGTGGCTGAGGGGGGAAAAGGAAAAGGGCCTGAGGCTGCTAGGAATGGTGGGAGTTGGAGTCCAAAACACCTGGAAGGTCCAAGTTTGCCCATGCCAGCTTTCGACAGAGACCTCTTCCTCCCCCTCCCCCTTCGCGCCCTCTCTTCCCCCTCCTGCCGAACACTTACTTTTTCTTCTACACTGCCGCTTCTGCCACCATTTTGATCCGAGGGGGCAGCGTGAGCGTGTTCAGGAGGAGAGGGGGGAGGGAGGAAGACTTGACCCGTGCGGGCACTACTGCGCAGACCCGCCACAGAGCAAAGTGAGTCAAAGCGAGCAGAGCGAGGCTGGGAAGAAGGGAGCCTGAGTGGAGAAGAAAAAGTGTTTGGCAGGAGGGGAAAGAAAGGCTATTGGAGGTTCCAATTTCCCACGGCACACCTGATGATTGCTCACGGCACACTAGCGTGCCACGGCACACTGGTTTGAAAACACTGATCTAAGGGACAGTGTGTGCATGCAGTAGTAGTTAGTTACATATGCTATATTGTTTTTCAAAAATAACTAAATATACACAAAATAAAGCATGCATTAAATGGATGTGTGCATTAGTTTTTAAAAGATCCCACTGAATGCATCTTATCTCAACACTGACTCAAATGAATACTTTGAAGGCAATAATATGATGCATGGCAACTGTGAAGGTTCAGCAGAATTGTGAGAACCAGTGTGGTGCAGTAGTTTGAAAGTTAGAAGTGGATCTATACTGTAATCAACGCAGTTTGACACCACTTCAACTGCCAAGGCTCAGTGTTATGGAGTCTATGGGATTTGTAGCCTGGAGAGGGAACACCACTCATTGGCAGTGTAAGAGAAAGACCTTGTAAAGACAGGACTGCCTTCCGACTTAAGGCAAACCTATCTTGGCAAGGTTTCTGCAGAAGAGTTTTATCACTGGGTTGCTATGAGTTTTTCAGACTCTATGGCAGGCCTGGGCAAACTTAGGCCCTCCGGGTGTTTTGGACTCCAACTCCCACAATTCCTAACAGCCTAGTGGCTGTTAGGAATTGTGGGAGATGGAGTCCAAAACACCCAGAGGGCCGAAGTTTGCCCAGGCCTGCCCTCTGGCCATGTCTCAGAAGCATTCTCTCCTGACATTTATTTCTTTATTTCCGGCATTTTACGCTCTCTTCTCAACCCCCCGAGGGGGAACTCAGAGCGGCTTCCAAAAAGGCACAATTCGATGCCAACACAGTAAAACACAGTATAAAACCCCCAAAAACATTACACATTGAAATACATTAAAATACAATTACATCAACATATCATACACATTCATTTAAGTTAAGAAAAACAGTATTCCATCCATAAAAAGCATTGAGCCCAATTCATCAACTTTCCATTAAAATCCAGTCTAAAATGCTGCCTTGTGCTAGTGTGCAAACGCCTGGTCCCATAGCCAGGCTTTTACTTTTTTCCTGAATGTCAGGAGGGATGGAATTGATCATATATCGCTAGGAAGCGCATTCCACAGACAGGGAGGCCCTCTCCCTCATCCCCACCAGCCGCATTTGAGAAGTTGGCGGGAGCGAGAGCAGGGCCTCCCCGGATGATCTTAAATTACGAGGTGGGACGTAGTGGCAGATGCGTTCGGACAACTAAGCTGGGCCAGAACCGTATAGAGCTTTAAAGGTCAAGACCAGCACTTTGAATTGAGCTCGGAAGTGGATAGGCAGCCAGTGGAGCTGACACAACAGGGGGGTGGTATGCTCCCTGTATGTAGCTCCAGTTAGTAATCTGGCTGCCGCCCGTTGGACTAATTGTAATTTCCAAACTGTCTTCAAAGGCAGCCCCACATAGAGTGTGTTGCAGTAATCTATTCAGGATGTGACCAGAGCGTGGACGACCGTAGCCAGATCAGACTTCCCAAGGTACGGGCACAGCTGGCCCACGAGTCTCAACTGTGCAAAAGCTCCCCTGGCCACCGCCGAGACCTGGGGTTCCAGGCTCAGCGATGAATCCAGGATCACTCCCAAGCTGCAAACCTGCGTCTTCAGGGGGAGTGTAACCCCATCCAACACAGGCTGTAACCCTATGCCCTGTTCGGCCTTTCGACTGACTAGGAGGACCTCTGTCTTGTCTGGATTTAGTTTCAATTTGCTAGCCCTCATCCAGTCCGACACAGCGGCCAGGCACCGGTTCAAGGTCTGCGCAGCCTCCTTGGTGACAGGTGGGAAGGAGTGACAGAACTGGACGTCATCTGTGTACAGATAACACCTTACTCCGAAACTCCGAATGATCTCTCCCAGCGGTTTCATGTAGATGTTAAATAACATCGGGGACAGTACTGAACCCTGCGGGACTCCACAAGACGTTTCAACCACATCTATGGCAAGCATCCTCAGAGGTTGTGAGGTCTGTTAGAAACTGAGTGAGGTTTATATCTCTGTGGAACGTTCAGGGTGGGAAAAAGAACTCTTGTCTGCTTGTGGCTTGTGTGAATGTTGCAATTGGCCACCTTGATTAGCATTTAATGGCCTTGCCGCTTCAAAGACTGGCTGCTTCCTGCCTGGGGGACCCCTTTGTTAGGTCTTGATTGTGTCCTGTCTGGAATTCCCCTGTTTTTTGAGTGTTGCTCTTTATTTACTGCCCAGATTCTAAAGTTTTTTTTAATACTGGTAGCCAGATTTTGTTCATTTTTGTCATTGTCAATCTCTGAGGCTACGAGATTGTGACTGCCCAACTTTAGCCAATGAGTTTCATTGTTTACATCCGCCACAAACGCCCACGTGGTTTTCTTCCACCGCTCCCGCTGACGTCATAACTCCAACCAGCTGGACCCGCTCGCCTGTCTCCGCGCCCCCTAGAGGCGTTCTCTGTGTACAGTCTGTCCCCGCCCATGAGGCCAGCAGAACGCGTGGGAACCAATAGGATGCCGCGGCGCATATAGCCTGACAGCCTCTCCGTGCTTTCATTTCCTCTCTCCTGCGCATGTGCGTCCAATAAGGGAAGGAGAATCTTGCAACACTGGAGGGCAGCTTTGGAAGGCGAACTCGCGCCTGCGCACTGGGTGACGTTGATGTCACGTCCCAGACTGGAGTGCAGGTTTTGCCAGCAGCAGAGGCAATTCCTTCAGTGACTTCCTAACGGTAAGCCGGGTTCTTCCTCCTTCCCTTTTCTGGTTGGGCGATCTTTGTATCATTTCCCAGCTGTTTCAGATGCCTTTCCTCAGAGCACCTGGATCAGGAGGCACTCTGCACATGCCCTGGAGCTGGAATGTGTCCAGAAGGAGGTCGACTAAAATGATCAAGGGTCTGGAGAACAATCCCTATGAGGAGCGGCTTAAAGAGCTGGTCATGTTTAGCCTGAAGAAGAGGAGGCTGAGAGGAGACATGATGAAGGCCATGTATAAATATGTGGGAGGAAGTTATAGGGAGGAGGGAGCAAGCTTGTTTTCTGCTGCCCTGGAGACTAGGGTATAGAACAGGCCTGGGCAAACTTCGGCCCTCCAGGTGTTTTGGACTACAACTCCCACAATTCCTAACAGCCGGCAGGCTGTTAGGAATTGTGGGAGTTGTAGTCCAAAACACCTGGAGGGCCGAAGTTTGCCCAGGCCTGGTATAGAACAATGAATTCATACAACAGGAAAGGAGATTCCATCTGAACATGAGGAAGAACTTCCTGGCTGTGAGAGCTGTTCAGCAGTGGAACTCTCTGCCCCAGAGTGTGGTGGAGGCTCCTTCTTTGGAGGCTTTTTAAACAGAGGCTGGGTGGCCATCTGACGGGGATGCGTTGAATGCGATTTTCCTGCTTCTTGGCAGGGGGTTGGACTGGATGGCCCATGAGGTCTCTTCCAACTCTATGATTCCATTATTTATTTATTATACATTTATTTATTTCCACCATTTCTACCCCGCTCTTCTCAACCCCCGAGGGGGGACTCGGAGCGGCCTAACAATGGCAACAATTCAATGACAAAAACACAGTATACATATAATAGAAAAGCAAAAACAGTCAAAATTAAAATACATTAAAATATAGTTAGCATTAAAGTACCTTAAAATACAATTAGCATTAAAATACATCATATACATTCACATAAGTTAAAAACAGTATTCCGTCCATAATAGAAGCATTGGGTTATGTCCACCAGTTTGCCATTACAATCCAATCTAAAGTGGTGCATCGTGCTAATGTGCAAACCCCTGGTCCCATAGCCAGGATTTCACTTTTTCCCTGAATGCCAGGAGGGATGGGGTTGATCGTATATCCATTGGGAGTGTGTTCCACAGACGGGGAGCCACCACCGAGAAGGCCCTATCTCTCGTCCCCACCAACCGCATTTGGGAAGTAGGCGGGAGCGAGAGCAGGGCCTCCCCGGATGATCTTAAATTACGAAGTGGGACGTAGCGGCAGATGCTTTCGGACAAGTAGGCTGGGCCAGAACCGTATAGAGCTTTAAAGGTCAAAACCAGCACTTTGAATTGAGCTCGGAAGTGGACAGCCAGTGGAGCTGACACAACAGGGGGGTGGTATGCTCCCTGTATGTAGCTCCTGTTAGTAGTCTGGCTGCCGCCCGCTGAACTAATTGCAGTTTCCGAACTGTCTTCAAAGGCAGCCCCACGTAGAGTGCGTTACAGTAATCTATTTGGGATGTGACCAGAGCGTGGACGACCGTAGTCAGATCAGACTTCCCAAGGTACGGGCGCAGGTGGCGCATGAGCCTTAACTGTGCAAAAGCTCCCCTGGCCACCGCCGAGACCTGGAGTTCCAGGCTCAGCTATGAGTCCAGGATCACTCCCAAGCTGCGAACCTGCATCTTCAGGGGGAGTGTAACCCCATCCAACACAGGCTGTAACCCTATGCCCTGTTCGGCCTTTCGACTGACCAGGAGGGCCTCTGTCTTGTCTGGATTAAGTTTCAATTTGCTAGCCCTCATCCAGTCTGACACAGCAGCCAAGCACCGGTTCAAAGTCTGGACAGCCTCCTTGGTGACAGGTGGGAAGGAGTGACAGATCTGGACGTCATCTGCGTACAGATAACACCTTGCTCTGAAACTTCGAATGATCTCTCCCAGCGTTTTTATGTAGATGTTAAATAACATCGGGGACAGTACTGAACCCTGAGGGACTCCACAAGATAAAGGTTGCGGAGCCGAACAGGTGTCACCCAATGACACCTTCTGGGTACGACCTTTCAGGAAGGATTGGAGCCAAGCAGTACCCCCAAACCCCATTTCTGCAAGGCGACCCAGAAGGATACCGTGGTTAACGGTATCAAAAGCCGCTGAAAGGTCCAGCAGAACCAACATGATTATACCTGCATTTAGTGGTACCTTGCTTGGGCGAACTTTGGGAGTGGTTCTTATATGAAAATGACCAGAGTAGAGAGGGGGCCCCAGACTTTTACTCTCTATCTATGAGTAAAATTAATGCAGTTTGACTCCACTTTGGATCCCATGGCTCGGTGCTATGGAATCATCGGAATCATAGTTTACTGAGGGACCAGCACTCTTGGGCAGAGAAGGCCAAAGACCTTGCAGAACTACACTTCCCATGATTCCATAGCACTGAGCCATGGCCGCTAAAGTGTTGTCAAACTGTATTAACTCTACAGCAGTCACGAGCAAACTTGGGTCCTCCAGGTGTTTTGGGCTTCAACTCCCACAATTCCTAACAGCCTCAGGCCCCTTCCTTTTCTTTTTCATGTTCCTTGATTTGTGGTTGGGCAATGCTGCGTTTGGTGGTTCCTATGTAGACTTGTCCACACCTGCATAGTATATGGTAGACTCCTGCAGAGGTGAGAGGATCCCTCTTGCCCTTTGCTGAACATAGCATTTGTTGGATTTTCTCACATCTGGAGAAGTCTACCGTATACTATGCAGCTGTGGACAAGTCTACATAGGGACCACCAAACGCAGCATTGCCCAAACACTAATCAAGGGACATGGAAGGCACTGCAGGCTACTTCAACCAGAAAAGCACCGGGAATGTGGCACAGCTGGTTGGGTGTCGGCTGCATAAGATCTCTACTGACCAGAAGGTCATGAGTTTGAGGCCTGCCCGGGTCGAGGTGGGCTCTCGACCTATTGTGTAGCCTGTTGTTGCCCTTTGCAGCCCGGAAGACAGTTGCATCTGTCAAGTAGGAAATTAAGGTACCACTTAGTGGGGAGGCTATATTTAACTGATTTACGAGGCCATAAAAAAGATCTCCAGAAAACACGCTGAGGACTGAAGGAGTGCGACAGCTCCCCCTGGTGGCCAGATGTTAAATTGTCTCTGTCTGTCTTATGTGTTTGTGTGTCTAAATGTAATGTGTACATTGTAATCCGCCCTGAGTCCCCTGCGGAGTGAGAAGGGTGGAATAGAAATAAAGTAAATAAATAAAAATCAGCCATAGCAGAGCACCTGATGAACCAACCTGGACACAGCATATTATTTGAGAACACAGCAATGCTGGACCACTCTCACAACCACCATGCCAGGCTACACAGAAAAGCCATTGAAATCCACACAGAAAGCATGTCAACAGAAAGAAAGAAACCATGAAAATGAACAAAATACTGAACCAGTATTTTTTAAAAACTCTAAAATTATAACAGTAAATAAATAACTAAACTCAAACACAGGGGAACTCCAGACAAGAAACAACCAGGAACACCTAATCACCTCTCTACAAAAAATTCTCCCAGGCACCAACAAGGCACACCTAAAAACTGCCAGGCCATCAAATGCTAATCAAGGTGGCCAATTGGAACATTCACAGCTACCTCCAACAGGCAAGAGTTTTTTCTCCCACCCTGGACCTTCCACAGATATATAAACCCCATTTTCCTAATTTCCAACAGACCTCGCAACCTCTGGGGATGCCTGCCATAGATGCAGGTGAAATGTCAGGAGAGAATGCTTTTAATCTGGCCATACACAACAACCCAGTGATTCCGGCCATGAAAGCCTTTGACAATACAATAAATGGATCCCTTTGAAAAAAGTAATGAAATAGGAATGGGCTGCTGATTAAATAGATCAGTAAGGTAATTTAGTATTACTATATGATTTGACAATAACAAGCTTTAGCATTACAAATCCTATCTGCATGATTAATTGCATTAAAAAAAGTTAAACCCTGAACATCCCACTAGATATATTTATTCATAAGTATAAAGAAAGTATTGTTTTCAGGTCATCTTATTCTTCTTTCTAAATCTGTATTTTTAAATTTGATTTGCATTGTTTCTCCCAATGTGATTTGTTATCTGATACTCCGATTGAACATTGCACTTTCCACATGCAAGGCGTGTGCTTTGCCATCGACCTGTGGCCTTTACCAAAGTATAATTTGATTATTTTGGTAGCGCTTGCATCCTAGGTGATATTTATTTGCTTCTATAGAGTTAAATGACTGTAATGAGTGCTTTTTGCGATTCCAAATGCAAACAGCTGGTTTTTTTAAAAAAAAGTAATAGTAACATGGACAAACTGGGAATTTTGATAAGAATTGAGGTGTATTTTCATTGTAGATTTAATGTAGTTTGACACCCACTGAAACTGCCATGGCTCAGTTCTATTGAATCCTGGGCTTTGTGGTTTGATTGGCCACTGGCTCTCTGGCAAAGAAGATGAAAGACCTTGTGAAACTACAGTTCCCGTGATTCAATGGCATTGAGCCATGGCAGTTAAAGTGGTGTCAAGCTGAATTATTTTCACAGTGTAGCAGTTAAGGTAAAGCTTTCCCCTTGACATTAAGCCTAGTCGAGTCTGAT
Source organism: Anolis apletophallus (assembly GCA_030556195.1). NCBI lineage: Eukaryota > Metazoa > Chordata > Lepidosauria > Squamata > Anolidae > Anolis > Anolis apletophallus. Next base: position 107,586,339 of record JARBWK010000007.1, on the reverse strand, counting down.
CCTGGGGGTGACACTCATCTCCTTTTCTAAGCCAAAGAGACGGCTTTGTCCATAGATGCCTCCTAAGTCATGTAGCCAGCATGACTGCATGGAGTGCCATTACCTTCCCACCTATTGATCTACTCACATTTGAATGTTAAGGAGCCCCCGATGGCACAATGGGTTAAACCCTGGTGCTGGCAGGACTGAAGACCGAGGTTCGAATCTGGGAAGAGCGTGGATGAGCTCCTTCTGTCAGCTACAGCTCCTCATGCGGGGACATTAGAGAAGCCTCCCATAAGGATGGTAAAACATCAAAACATCCAGGAGTACCCTCAGCCATGTCCTTGCAGACGTCCAATTCTCTCACACCAGAAGGTACTTGCAGTTTCTCATGACACTCGTGACACAAAGAAGGCATGTTCTCGAACTGCTAGATTGGCAGAAGCTGGTGCTAACGGCAGGAACTCACCCTGCTCCCTGGGTTAGAATCTCTAACCTTTCAGTCAGCATGTTCCACAAGTCAGTGTAACAGCCACACTGTGAAATTAATTCAGTTTGACACCACATATAGTGGATGCAGGATCTCAGCCATTGTGTATGACACTGGGAGATGTTTGGAGACAGAAAAATGTTGGTTCAAGCATGTACTTTTGTGTGGATGTGTACATCTCCTATTGCTTTGCACTAATGTCCTTAAATTTGATATTACTAGAAATTTGACGCTGACTAGATTTTTGTAAGAATTCGTATAATGTAGTTTTTAGCACCACTTTAGCCTCCATGGCTTTCTCCTCTACAGTTGTAACAGTTGGGGAGACGTCCCCTCCATAAATTCCAAAATAAATAAAGAGGACCCAAAAATTATCTCCTCAAAAATTAAATGCTGCAGTCAGATGTGTCATTCCTCAACTCCTCACCTTTAATTCACCTTGTTACAGCTGAACATTTCTTTAAAGTTGAAGTAGAAGACAATGACTTTGAAGCCTTCAGTAAAAACGAGTGGAAGGAAGAAAATAAAAGTTGACCATGAATGCCGAGTGTTTAATAAGGAGTGGACAACTAAATACTTTTTCATCAAAGTCAGATCAATGCCTGTATGTCTTATTTGCCAATAAACTGTTGCGGTTTTCAAAGAATACAACGTCAGTTGTCACTTTTCCAAAAGTATGCTAACTATGCTAGCAGTAAATTAACGCAAGTACAGGCGGTTATTGCTGAGAGGTGGTTAGCCAATTTGCAGACTCAGCAAAACGTTTTTTCACCCACAAATTGCTATTCAAGAGGCAAGTAATATGCTGGCATCCAAATTAGCAAAGGCCAGCAAAACTTTCTCTAAAGGGGTTTTATTTTGTTGAAAGAATGCATGGTAGAGAAAACTGTCCAACTCTGATTAAACCATTATTATAACCTTCTTCAATGAAAATGTGCTTACGTATCCTTCCAATAATAATAAAGATCGTAAAATAATAAATGTAATAATGATGGAGTAAAATAATGGAAATGTAATAATGACAGTAATAATAGAGTAAAATAATAAATGTAATAGAGTAAAAAATTAAATGTAATAAGAATAGAGTAAAATAATGGAAATGTAATAATAGTAATAACAGAGAAAAATAATAATAAAATAAAATAATAAATGTAATAATAACAATAATTATTATAATAAATATAATAATAATAGAGTAACATAATAAATGTAATAATAGTAATAGAGTAAAATAATAAATAACTTTGACTCAAGGGGGGCTGAAAACTTGGCTTATACTTAAGTATATATGATAATTGCTGCACTTCAAAGGGCAAAATTTTATGTTATGGCTTTTACATTCAATTTATATCCGTTCACACAAACACTCTCCATCCCACTGTGACTGGCAAATTTTAAAATGCAGTTCAGCCCCTGTGCCAAAAAGTTTTCCCATGCCTAGTGTAGATGCGCACCTATATCCCACTGAATGCCTTTTTTGCATGTGTACAAAAACAGAATAAATGAATACTTGAAAGCAAGAACATGAACCATGGCAAGCTGAAACATGAGTGTATAGCCAATATATGTCATGCATTGATGCAGTGGTTTAAGTGTTGGATTAGGACTCTAAAGAGACTAGGATTCAAATGCCTGTTCGGCCATGGAAGCCCACTGGATGACCTTATGCAAGTCACATTTTCTCAGTCTCAGAGAAAGACAATGGTATACCCCCCTCTGAACAAATCTTCCCTAAAAAAACCTCTGTAATAGGTTAAATTTAAGAGTGCCATAATTCAGTAGTTATTTGAGTGCACACAACAACGTATCAATATTTTTTAACACATGTAACTTGGTGAAATGTTCTCTTTACCTAGCTAAAAATGGCTGATCCTTGGCAAGAATGCATGGACTTTGCCGTTCCTCTAGCAAGAAAAGCTGGAGAGGTATGTCTACTTTATTCTGGAGCCTCCTAAGCATTTCATTATTTTAATCAGAAATATCAGATGTGTTAAAGGACTGTGCTTGCATGTCTGTTTAGTGCTTGAGCAATGTGAAGGCATGTGAGACTTACAAAACAAAAGAAGGAAATCTTTTTTTAAAAAAGTGGTAACGTCAGGTTCAGAAAAGTCTGATAAGGTTGGAAGAAAGTCTTAAAAATACAGTCATTCACACAACGTTGATTTTACCTATGTGCCCACACATCTTAGTTATTTGTGGCATAGGGACATTTGAATGTGGAAGGACAAAGAGTTCTTTTTCACTGCCTGAAAACAATTACTTCTCCAAAAAATGACAGCCTGTTCAAGCCTGGTCTGGATGACTACTAAACGTGTTATGAATTTTGTAAAACGAGTCCATCCTGCTGTTTATACCTTTGTAATCCTTATATGGAAAAGTTTCAAAATAATTATATTTTAATTTTTAATGGTGCTATCCTTATCTAATCAATTGTATTAATTTGAGGTTTTCAGTGGGTTTTTTAAATGATTAATACAATTATCTTTGCAGGTAATTCGAGAAGCACTGACAAAGGAGATAGCTATCATGATTAAAAGTTCTCCAGCAGATCTGGTGACAGTTACTGATCAAAAAGTGGAAAATATGATAATTTCTTCTATCAAAGAAAAATATCCATCTCACAGGTACCAGTGTATTTGAGAAAAACAGAGATTTTAAAAGAGATGTGTCTGAAACACATACATTAAACCTTTTTAAAAAATATTGGATTCAAATTAATTACAGAATAGCCTACACATTAAAAAATGTTTCCATAATGCTTTAAACATCCATTTGCCATGTATAGTTAATTACATTTTGTTTCCAAATAGGAAAAGATGGGGTGTTCTCTCCAGATGTATTAGACTATAGCAGTAATTCTCAACCTGTGGATCCCCAGGTGTTTTGGCCTACAACTCCCAGAAATCCCAGCTTTTAAGATTTCTGGGGCCAAAACATCTGGGGACCCACAGGTTGAGAAACACTGGACTACAGCATCCATCACTCTCATTCAACATAGCTGTGCTGTGTTAGATTATCGGGAGTTGTACTTCAAGAGACAAGATAGCCCGAAAGAAGTGCCATAGTAATTATAGGAATCAGAGGACGGAAATGCAAGATATGCAAATAACCAGAGAGCTAAATGGCTAATCAGAATATGCATAGAAGCAACCAATTTTATAGTCAGTGAGACATTGGGTGCATCTGCACTGTAGAATCAATGTATTCTTTGACATTACGTTGACTGTCATGGCACAGTGTTATGTAATCATAGAGTTTTACTACAAAGAGTGCTGATGTCTCTTTAGGATTCCACAGCATTTATCCATGACAGCTAAAGTGGTATTAAACTGCATTAAATCTGCAGCTTAGATGTAGCCATTCAAGTATATGTGCTGCTCAATGAGTGCCAAAAACCAAGCAGAACCCCATTTTGTCTTCTTTAGACAGAAACTAAAAAGAGTAGTGGTCTGATGAGAGATGGGTAAACCATGTAAGACACTGAGATCAGATTCCAATTTCTGTTCTACATACTTTATATTGCAATGAAAAAGACAGACATCTGTTGCCCACAGATGCTTTCCTCCCACCCTGCCACCCCCAAAAGCATGATGGCTGCATAGCTCTCTAAGCAGGGGTTGTTTAATTCCCTGGCCCAATAGTGCTCTAAATGTGACAAAAGTATGGAAAGATTGGAATGAAGAGGGTTGAATCCTTGACAGAAAACAGAAGTCAGCTGAGGCCTTAAAACTGAGGCTAGACAGCCATCCTTTGGGAACATACTGACTCAGGATTTCCTGAATAAGAACCCTGCTGAATCAAAACAAAAGCCAGTCTAGTTCAGCACTCTGTTTATACAGTCGCCAGCCGGAAGCCAATTTGATGCCCCTAGTGCATTTTAATAATAAAAATAACTTTATTTGTATCCCTCCACCATCTCCCAGAAGGAACTTGGGGTGGCTTACAGAACAGCACATAATAGTGCCATAAGAACATATAAAATACAGGTAAATTACGTCATCATTTAAACAATATCAATTTACATAAAACAACACTTGCAAAAGATAAAAAGCCCAACTCAATTTAAATAAAATACTCAATAAAATGCAGCAATAGCTACTATTAAAATGGGCAGTAGAAAAATATTAAACATCCCAGCCACAACCAAATTACAAGTAACATTAAAGTGCCAGAGTCAGTATCAATTTGTTTGGTCCTCTAATTTTTCTGATGTCTTAGTCATTGTCAAAGGGCTGCCTAAAGAGCCATGCTTTCAACTCCCTCCAGAAACATTGCATACAGAGACACATGGCCTCTGGTACTGACTCATCGCCACTGCAAAAAGTAATATTTTTCTCCATTCCTTTTCAAATGCTCTACTTTCAACATCATAACTTTTTGGTTTAGTAAATTGCACCGTTTAACAATAGTATTGTAGGTAGCATTTTGCCCATCTGCTGTATTGGATAAACATTTTGGTTAGTATTTGCTGTTTGAGATTCTTGCCCTGCACTGACTCATGGCAGGCCCAACCTTTATACTAACTTTGATATTTTTATAGTGGAAGAGCCTGTTGTACTCATGCCCTTCTCCAGAAAATTCTGCCAGGCTGCTTTACACCAGTCACTTTACAAGTAATATAAGTCCAGGATACTAAACTAGGTCTTTCAGGCAGATCTGGCAAGCCTTTGTATGTTTCACTTGCTTAAAGTAGATCTGGTAAACTTGTGGCCGTCGCTTATTGATGATAATGAGAGAGCTATTCAGCAGTGGAACTTTCTGCCCCGGAGTGTGGTGGAGGCTCCTTCTTTGGAGGCTCTTAAACAGAGGTTGGATGGCCATCTGTCAGGGGTGCTTTGAATACGATTTTCCTGCTTCTTGACAGGGGGTTGGACTGGATGGCCCATGAGGTCTCTTCCAACTCTATGATTCTATGGTAGTTCAGTAGTGGGACCAATGTACTCTGGATGAAATGAGAAAGCTCCTTCTTTGCTCATTTGTGGAATGCTCTCCTAGAAGTCTTCTTGGTGCCAATCCCAGTGTTATTCTAGCATCAAGAAAAACATGATGTTTTAAAAACCATTCAGATACAATCTAAAACTGCATGTGCATTGTAATTTGAAATTGTTTTAAATTGTTTCTAATTGATTTTTGATATTCTTTTAGTCTGTTCTTATTTCTGTGAGAGAGATAAGATTGAACACTGTGAAAGCCATCCACTGTATGGCTATCAGCCTTCTCCCAGTAGATTCAAATCAAGGAAAAGCTTCATGACAGCCACCACTCCTCATAATTTTCCCCCAGTGACAGCAAGAGTATCTCTCTGGGCAGCTAAACCAGGAAATCCCAATTGGATGCGCCCCCCCCCCCAACGAGGGTCTGCCCCCAGGGGCAAAACAAAAATGGGCAACTTGGAAGACCCTGAACAGATGAAAGACAACCTAGCAAAATGGCACTACCTAAAAGAATCCCATACCTTGTGTGATTGTGGAGCAGAACAGACAACTCAGCATTTGTATGCTTGTCCACTATTCCCTGCCTCACGTACAGAGGAAGAATTGTTGGAGGCTACAGACAGTGCAATCACTGTTGCCCATTTTGGTCAAAAGATATTCAGCCGCTTGTGCTCCTTCTATTTTTATCAGTTTTATACTAATTTATGCAATGCTTTTGATACCACATAAAAAAGAAGTCTGTTCTGTTTTATACTGTTGAAACTGATTCATTCTACACTACACTGAGAATCTGTAATATTGGGTGGGGTATACATATTTAAAATTTCAAAACGTATACATTCCTACTCCCACAACCCTCAACCATGCCAATCCTACGTGGGAGTGGTGGAAATTGGGACCCAACGTAATGTGGTGAACCACAAGAATTCCAGCTTCTATATTACATGTAATATGAACTGGTTCCAAATACATTCTGGAAATTGTTTGTTGGATGAGTGATAGTTTCTGAAACATGTTGTAAGACCTACATATACAGAATCTAAATACAAAAATGCGTCCTTTTTGTGAGAAAAACCCCCAACCTGTTTGTTCATTCTAGCTTCATTGGAGAAGAATCTGTTGCAGCTGGTGCAGGAAGTACTTTGACTGATAATCCAACTTGGATTATTGACCCTATTGATGGAACTACTAACTTCGTGCACAGGTATGTTTTTAATTTTTCCGTCATAAAGGTTCATAAGCTGGGCGGGGGGGGGGGGGGAGTCTATGGATTTCCTGATCTCTAGAAGCTTTGAGCTGTTTTATGGGATGATCATGTTAGATCTTGGAAACACATTCAGGGATAGCAATGCAGCAAAACACAATAAAATCTAAAATGTGTTGAAATGTTAAATCTTATTCATCAACTTGGTTAGGAGGTTCATGTAAAATGTTCCCCCAAGTTCCCTAATTTATCACTGTATACTTGTTGATTTTTCCTACTGTTAATATCGTACCTTCAAACTTACGTGTCTCTCCTTCATTCTCCAGGTTTCCCTTTGTGGCAGTTTCAATTGGATTTGTTGTAAAGAAACAGGTAACTCCGTTCATTTGAATATTTGCTAGAAAACGTAACATGCTTCCATTCAATATTTTTATTGATTTGCTGTTCTTCTGTCAAAAAATAAAATGATTCATTTTTCTGGCTGCAGATGGAACTTGGGATTGTGTATAGCTGCATAGAAGACAAAATGTATACTGCCAGGAAAGGAAAAGGGGCATTTTGCAATGGGCAAAAACTCCAAGTATCAAAACAAAATGGTAAGGCTTTATCATGTAAGGGCTATTTGTAGAGTAACTATATCAGATACTGCTATAATAAGGATATGAGGAAACAGGGGCTTCATTATTTTACAAGCTTTTTTTACTAGATGTAGATCTTATTACAGTTGGTCGTTTACGTTTGCAGATTTTATTATTGATGGATTTCATTAAAATGTTCTCCCCGGGAATCTCTGTCTTCCAGTGTGAGTCTATGGTCAGCTTCATGCTGGAGGAATACTGTATATCTCTAGAGGATCTAGCAGAAATTGACCATAGAGTCATTTTAAATAAATTTAATATTCTTAGAGAGGTGTCCACAGGTAAAACAATAGCAATTTTATTATTTGTTACTTTGTACTCCTAACCTCAGCCAATTAGGAAGGCTGACTGTATTCTATTGGCAGAGATCCTCTATTTGCTGAGTTACTTTCTGTCAAATGACCTTCTTTTGTAGTTCAAATTCTTTGCCTGGGACTGAAGCCTTCATTTTGGCTTTATACATCAGAACATGCCTAGATAGTGTTTGCTTCTGTATTTCTCATAGCTGGTCCTATGTTGTTATATGGGTGCCTTTCTGTTCAGCCTCCTCTTAGTAGCTGTTAGTATCCTATTATATTTGGTGCTTTCCTATTGGGCATTCTTAACCTGAATGTTCCTGACTGAAGACCTTAGTCTGTTATGACTTTGGGCAAGTCTCACATACACAGCCCAGCCTTCCTTACAGAGTTTTTGTGAAACTAAAGTAGGGGTAGGGAAGACATCCATGTGTGCTCCCTTGAGCGCATCTGTAATTATTCCACGGACTATAGTTATTGTAATAAGATTGGCCTTTAATCAGAAACTATTTGATCAATCTTGGGCCCTTCCACACAGCCATATAACCTAGAATGTCAAGGCAGAAAACCCCATAATATCGGCTTTGAACAGAGTTATCTCAGTCCACACTGCCTTATATTCCAGTTCAAAGCAGGTAATGTGGAATTTGATTCAGCTGTGTGAAAGAGGCCCTTGTCTCATCAGAATTTTTTAGTCATAGGTTTATTGAAGCTCAACAATTCAGGTACCAAGGGTACAGCCATTTTAGTTTATTGCTGCGTAAATAATAGTGTTGTGGGGCTATTTTATTAAGACACAAACATTTGCAAATTGGGTTGTAGCTCATGAAAGTATATGCTAGAATAAAAACTGATTACTGTTTAACAACTACAAGAGTCATCGTTTTGTGTAAAATCTGGCAAGGGAAAACACATGTTATTATACACCAGGTTATTTTTTGTTTGTGTGCAATTTATTGTATTACTGCCTTTTTTAAACAATGGTTTTCATTGCTACTGAAATTCATATTAGATTAATGTGAATTAATCTGATAAACAGACGTGATTGTCAGTGTTTTCCTTATTTACTTTCCCTTCTAGATATTACAAAAGCTCTCTTAGTGTCAGAGCTGGGATCCAACCGTGATCCAGAAGTTATAAAAACAGTTCTTGCTAACATGCAGAGGCTCCTCAGCATTCCTGTTCATGGGTATGTCATGTTTCTTCCTTCTCCTTTATTTCCCTCAACCCTGGCAGTCTCCTTGAGAACATTCTCCATCAATATGATTGGCACATAATCATAACATTTACAAAAAAAAGATTAATACTTTTATATCAATCACTTCTAATTAGGATAAGCTCCCATCATCCATTTTTTAAAAACAAATGCTGGCCCAAAGTGCTCCACATTTTTCCATCTTGGAGGGGCTATTTTGGGCTCAGAGGAAGCGTTCCTTCCCTCATAGCAAGTGGCATTCTTTCCAATTGGTTGTTGAAGGAAGGGGTTTCATCTGGGCCTAAAACAGCCCAGAAATGGCTCACTCAGAATTAAGTGCACCCTTGCCTTTTGAAATAATTTGGAAGGGTAAGACTTGGAGGCAATAATATTTTTTATAGAGGGCCCCCTGGTGGCTGAGCTGCTGAACTTGCTGACTGAAAGATTGAGGGTTTGAATCCAGGGAGCGGGGTGAGTTCACACTGTTAACTCCAGCTTCTGCCAACCTAGCAGTTTGAAAACATGCAAATGTGATTAGATGAATAGCAGTCATGCTGGTCACATGATCTTGGAGGTGTCTACGGACAACGCCGGCTCTTTGGATTAGAAATGGAGATGAGCACCGCCCCCCAGAGTCAGACACTACTAGACGTAATGTCTAAGGGAAATTTTACCTTAAAGAGGGTATGGCCCTTCAAAATCCCTGAGCAAAGCAGAGCAAAGCAATCACCTTCAGCTTCCAGCATCTGCCCACCCAATATCAAAAATAATATCTTAGTACTATCAATGTCTTCAAGCTGCCAACAGTAGCAAAATTGATAGTTGAATGGGGAAGACAGAAAATTCCTCAACTTAATTCTTTAAGAACCAGAGGTGGAGGGCAATATAACCTTGTCCCCCATTTAGCATTTATAGAATTTCTCTGGTGAGGTTATTCCAGTCTGTGGCCCCATGTATACTACCATTATATTGCAGTTTGAACTGCATTATAATGGTAGTGTAGATGGGGCCAATGAGTTGAAAAAGAGTAGGCTGTTCAAAGGTCACTCAAACTTAGCCAAGAAGCCGAGAAACTGTATTAAACAGCCAAGATTGTATTTGGTTCATCAGATTTGTTCAATCTGGATTCATTCAAGCCCACTGCCCAATGGAGGGAGATGTTCTGCTTCAGGTTTTTCAAGATAAGACTCTTTTGTAAGCAATTCTGAATAGAAAATCAATTTTCCTATATCTCAAATATTTGATATACTGTCACTATTTATAACAGACACACATTCTACAATGTGTTGTATAACCTTTTCAGACCCAAGGACCAGATACCATGTTGACTGGGGTAGCACATAGGATCCCTTTACATCAACACATGCTCCTAAACACTCAGAAGTGGGGAGACATAATCCCATTCGCTACTTCCTAAGGTTGAGAGACAGTAGATGACAGAAATAAAAGTTAATCTCATTTTCTATCAATTTCACTAGAAAAATCAAGTCTCCAGATTCATAGAATCAGAGTTGGAAGAGACCTCGTGGGCCATCCAGTCCAACCCCCTGCCAAGAAGCAGAAAAATCGCATTCAAAGCACTCCCAATAGATGGCCATCCTGCCTCTGTTTAAAAGCCTCCAAAGAAGGAGCCTCCACCATACCAGTTAAGATTCAAAGCTTAACTGGTATGCTATGGGAAAAGGGATGGAGTCCTTGGAGGACTCTGTTTACCTTTCTAACATTTCTACCCTACGTATGACGCATTATTAGGATAAAAAAGAAGAATGATGTGATGTAGCAGTGTGCTAGTATGAAAAATAACATGGTTATATTGGATTGGCTCAAAAGCTAAGTGGACTGAATTCAACAGGACTTCAGTTCACCCAACTCATTGTTTTCATAGAATTAGTGTTTATTCTGAATTTCTAAATATTTGATGTCAGGGTCATTGTCTCATTGCAAAGAATATACATTGTCTGTTTTAGGATAAGAGCAGTTGGGACAGCGGCTGTAAATATGTGCCTGGTGGCCACAGGAGGAGCGGATGCCTATTATGAGATGGGGATTCATTGCTGGGATATGGCTGGAGCTGGAATTATCATTACTGAAGCAGGTGGTGTGCTGCTCGATGTCTCAGGTAAAATGTGTTAAAAGGATACCAATACTAGCTGTGTGTTGCTTTCTTATTAAAATAAAGCTACTTGCTTTGTGCCATTAAAAACTGCCAGTTACTGAAGGAGCTAATCTATGCCACAGTAGCTCCGTTTCATTCAGTGGAACAGATACACATCTAACTTCTGCTAAATTATGCACACTAATTTCTGTTGCACTGCAGCCATGTCAGGGGGGGCATACCAAGGTAGTATATTAGTTTATCATTTGTGTTTGATTTTTGTTTTTGTTTTTTTTAAATAAACATGCATTTAGCCATGGTTTGATATTTATTTGTTTGTTTGTTTACTATGCTTCTATACCGCCCCTCTCAGCCCGAAGGCGACTCGAGGCGGTGAACAAACGGCAGCAAGTGCCCACAGACAAAATACATCATAAATATGATAAAAACAGCCATATAAAAACTATACAAATTAACAGTTAAAACTATAAAATACAAATCTCAGCATCTCATTCTTAAAATCGGTTTCCATTGCATCGTCATAACATTCCGTTGGTCTCGATTAATTAAAGTTAATCTGCAAATGCCTGCTCGAACAGCCAAGTCTTGATTTTCTTACGAAATGTCAGGAGAGAGTGGGATGATCTGATGTCACTAGGAAGGGCATTCCAAAGCCGAGGAGCCACCATTGAGAAGGCCCTGTCTCTTGTCCCTGCCAGTCACGCCTGCAAAGCAGGCGGGACCAAAAGCAGAGCCTCTCCGGATGATCTTAAACATCTCGATGGGAGTATATAGTGATAAGCCAGAACTCTGAGGAATTTGGGCTTACCATGAATGATGACCCAGAATATCAAAGATATTAGATAATCCACAGTTATCTGAGTCCACATTTCTTTATAATCCAGTTCAGTGTGGATTTTATACAGATTTGTGGAAGGGGCCTGAGAGAAAGGTGTTATCTTGCTTCATGAAATGCATGGAAGGAACTAAGTAGACTACGAAAATTTATGCTACAACTTATTTTAGTTAGCTTCAAAGATGGTACAGGTTCCTTTTTGCATACTGATATTCCAGATTAACACAGTTATGTCTTTAAATGCTACCGTCTGATTTCCTTCACAATAAGACTAAAACAACAGACCAATGAGACTTATTTGTTGTTGTTTTCTTGTCTAGGGAAGCCATTTGATTTGATGTCAAGAAGAATAATTGCTGCAAATAATCAAGTACTGGCAGAACGAATTGCAAAAGAGATTCAAGCCATTCCATATCAAAGAGATGATGCAACAAATTAGTGTCTAAATGGCATCCTCCATATGCCAAACAATTTTTGTCAGCTGGTCTGCATACTTCAAACAAGCTTTGTGCGTGAAGCATACCCTTTGCACTTGAGTAGTTTAGCAGGCAAACCTAGGATTGATGTTTAAAATCCTGACATTTTAAAGCCTGAATCTTAAATCCCCGCCACTTTCAAAGCTTCAGGAAATTTCTTTTTGTGCAAATGGTGCATAGTCATTTGGAAAACGATTTTTAAGTATTCTGATTTTCAGTCTCTGAAAGGTGAAATATTTGAGAAGTCAGGACAAGATTACTTTAACCCAAAATTTAGTATTTTGTACATGTAATTAATTTATCTTTTATTAATTTATATTTCACAGCAAGATTGTTGAACTGAGTGTTGTATACATTTTGTTTTGTGCATTCTGAATTCCCCACCACAAAACTTTAAAAAAAAAATTAGAATAGGGCATGTATGCCCCTCTAGATGTTGGACTGTAATGCCAATTTCTGACTATTGCCTATCCTGACTAGAACTGCTGCGAAACTACATCAGAGGGGTCACTTCGTTACGGTTAAATATTTTAATTTTAAAAAAAAGAATGAAGGAAAAAGTCCAGAAGTGATTAATAAATGTATGGCTACAAACTCACAAGTACAGAGACTTGTTTTTGTAATCTGAAGAAGAATCCAAATGCCATCCTGGCAAATTCATGGTCCCAACTACTCTTATGTCACTTTTGAGATTGCAGAAGAATGGTGGTGGAATATTTTCAAGCCATGGATGATGGAATACCTGGATACTACAGCACTGCATAGTGGTTCAAGGGTTGGACTAGGGGCCCTTCCACACAACTGAACAAAATATATGGCAGTGTGGACTCAGACAACCCAGTTCAAAGCAGATATTGTGGAATTCTCTGCCTTTATGTTCTGGGTTATATGACTGTGTGGAAGGGTCCTAGGACTCTGGAAGATCAAAGTTCAAATCCCCACTCAGCCAAGGAAGCTCACTGATACTCAGTTCTTTTTCTTTGTCACAATTGTGTTTTTTTTTAAAAAAAACCCTCCTATGACAAACACTTAGAAAAATTCTGAATTTACTCCTTCACAGTAACAATACCTACAAAAACAGTTTTAGGACGCTTCCACACAGCTATATAACCTGGAATATCAAGGCAGGAAATCCCACGATACCTGCTTTGTACTTTGTTATCTGAGTCCACGCTGCCATATATTCCAGTTCAAAGCAGATATTGTAGATTTGCTGCCTTGATATTCTGGATTATATGGCTGTGTGGAAGGGCTCTTAAAGATACCTCTATTCCAGTAGTTCCCAGCCTTTGGTCCTCCAGGTGTTTTGGACTTCACTCACAATTCCTAACTTCAACTCCAGATAGCTGGAGTTGAAGTCCAAAACAACTGGAGGACCAAAGGTTAACACTTTCCCTCTCCCTTTCTTTTTATTGACTGCAGATTACTACCTCTAGGGCCCTTTCCCCACAGCTGAATAAAATCCCACATCTGCTTTGAACTGGACTATATGCCAGGGTGGACTCAAATAACCCAGTTCAAAGCAGACATTGTGGGATTTGCTGCCTGATATTCTGGGTTATATGGCTGTGTGGAAGGACTTTATGTGTGCAGATGTTAGCTTTCCACCAGTAGAGGGACTCAGTTCACCAAATTAGAATGATTCTTACTGCTTTCTCTTACTAATACTGCAATGCACTAATATGTTTAATAACTCTATATTAACTCTGTATACTTGTTGTTATACTTGTATACATTACACTGGCCTGTGTAATGCCAGTGCACTCTCTTGTGTATGGTATGCTGAATGCTTTATGACTTTTGGCATACAGCAATGCATCTCCTTGGGGAGATGGGCGGAATATAAATAAAGTATTATTTTTATTTGATACACAACAAGATTAGTACACAGCAAACAAGATCACAATGCTGGTTTTTCTGCTTGATCACATGACGGACACTTCCCAAGTGTCTAGGACTTCATGATTTATCAACAAATAATGTGTACAGATCCGTGTATGGTGGCCTTTTGCAGCCTTTTGTCAACACAGATTGTTTTTAGGTGCAGGCCAAGGTCTTTAGGCACTTCATCCAGTTTGGCGATCACCACTGGGACCACCTTTACTGGCTTGTGCCAGAGTCTTTGCAGTTTGATCTTTAAATCCTCTCCTCCTCCTCATCATCTCAGGCTATCTACTATGGTACTTATATTTTCCCCCTAATGTATGAAGGCCTAGAACCATCTTTCCACCCATTGGATACAAATGTTCCTTCCTTTCCTGAAAACTCAGTGGCATTCATGGATCAGCACCACTCCATGGACCACCATTATTGATAAGCAAGGACATACACTTACTGCCTCTTACCAAAATATTGCATTACACCAGAATGTTCAAAATCTAGGTATATCAGGAATTCCTACTAATGAAATTTTCCTCAAATCCTCAGATTTCTAGCATTGTAATAACTAGAAATAAAAGTTTTAGCATTCAAAGAAAAGGAGGAGGCAACAGTAACATTAATATGTGCATTATTTTCAATGTCTCGGTTTCTGAAAGGCTAAAAATGTGAAGACTGAAGGAAAAGGGGCCAATGTCCTCATCATCACCCAAACTACACTTTGACACAAGACTGGAGAGTGTATCTCCTCCAGAAATATACTCCAGTTTCAGTCCCATTTTCTCATCAAAGTTAGGAACAACTTTGTGCAACCCAGTTATATGAACACAGAGTTAATCACATGTGGCTATTTCCTGTAGATTCAGAGAAATTTGTGTTGAGCAAATGTTAGAGTCTTCATTTTTACCCTACCCTTCTAAGACTGCTCAAGCTTAACTTTGGATATTATGTACAATTTGTAAAATGTGTGAAAGCATCAGGACTGATTAAAAAAACCCAGAAGGTCCTAGATTTTATTCCTGTCCTTTCTGATTTTATTTCAGAGTTCCAAAAAATGCAGGGACAAATCTGAGATTTTAAAAATCTGGATGATATCTTAACTGTTTATGCAAGGAACGTTATATGTGATTTGGCCATCAGATGGTGATCTAGAGTAATTCTGGGAAGTCTATTTCCTAACTGTATGCTGACTTGTCCTATAGTAACCCCTGATTAGACAACTTGAGACTGCTCTCTATCCTTTTGCATCCACATAGCATTTCAAATGTATCTTTCATCCATAGATTTCACACACTTATGTGGCCAAATTGTTTACAAGTATAAATACATTTAGCTAATGAAAGCATTTGTTTTACTTTTTTTGTCACTAAATCAAGATATCACCTAAGTTAAATGCTGATGGAGATATTATTCTGAGTTTCCTAATGTTATTTCAGAAACCCACTGCTTTTCCCAGCTGAAGTTGACTGATAATAATGATTGTAATCCTCCTGTGCATGGTACTTGCTGATACCACCTCCCTTCCCTGTCTTTGAAGCACTGTTTTGGAAAAGAGCTTAGCAGCAAGATTAGAGGCAGCAAGGGTCTTACAGACCACACCATAAGCAAGCCTATATGTTAACCGTGGAATTAATCCTTTTCTATCTGGGAAGCATTAACTAAAATAGATCCATATACTGGATCAGATCCAACAATGTGTGACTTCCTTATAGTAATTTAACAAGATACTTGGCTCTTGCTATGTAAGGAAACTCATCAGAACCATCATTGGATTCAAAACGGGCACAGTTGTGACCCTACAGACCTGCAGGAGCATCAGTTTTCTTATCAAATATGACAAAGGGCAAATTCCCTTAAATCAGTGGTTCCCAACCTGTGGTCCGCAAGAACGAAAATATGGTCTGCGGCCTCACCATTTCAACACCATTGCCTCAAAACCACGTGGCAATTAGAGCGACTAGTTTCGCAAAACCCTTTCATAGGCAATGGGGATGTTGGGAGGGGAGAGGCTGACTACCCACAAAAAAGATTACTACTGCCACATCAGCTCTAAATTTTTAAATGTGGTTTTCTGTGGGCAAGCAGATGGTGTCGACTAGGTGACATATGTCCTCCTGTATCAGAACTAGAACTGATGTGGCCTGCCCAATGCAATTTTCTGCATCTGCACCCCAAATAACCAAACCAAATCTAAAGTTGCCCAAAAACTGATTCGCAACCCTTTTGGTACTAATGTTGGAGAGTGGTCCCTGGTCGAAAAAGGTTGGGAACCACTACCTTAAATCCTGAAACCAACTTGGCCAATAATCTTATGGGATAGTCTATATATGTTAGACTTAACAGCAGCGTTTGACACCGTAGACCACGCATTGTTGACCCACCATTTAGCCGTGACTGGGGTGAGGGGGACTGCCCTTAAATGGGTGGCCTCCTTCCTTCAGGACCGGGGACAACGTGTGGAGAGGGGGGGGAGGAGGTCTCCGGGAGGCTCCCATTAAGCTGTGGGGTCCCCCAGGGGGCCATCCTCTCTCCCTTATTCAACATTTATATGTGCCCCCTGGCCCAGCTAGCCTGCGACTTTGGTCTGGAGTGTTATCAGTACCCTGATGACACCCAGCTTTTGCTGAGAATGGACGGCAGGCCGGACACCGTACCCGATTGTTTCCATCAATGCCTTGAAGCCGTGACTGGATGGCTGCGTGCTAGCCGGCTGAAGGTGAATCCGTCGAAGACGGAGATCTTGTGGCCTGGTCGACCTGGGCTGGATGAGTGCCGGTTGCCTACCCTGGATGGCGAGCAATTAAGCCCGTCATCCCTGGTAAAGAGCTTGGGGGTCAAACTGGACCCTTTGCTGTCCATGGAGTCTCAGATCTCCATGGTTAGCAAAGCGTCGTTTTTCCACCTACGACAGGCTAGGCGACTGGCACCCTACCTGTCCAGGGACGACCTGGCCACGGTGATCCAAGCGACGGTCATCTCGAGGCTGGACTACTGTAACGCCCTCTACATTGGCCTTCCCTTGTCGACAATCCGGAAACTCAAGCTAGTGCAGAATGCCGCTGCTCGCTTGCTGGTGGGAGCACCAGTGAGGGAGCACATTACTCCCATCCTTCGGCAACTGCACTGGCTTCCTATCGAGTACCGGATTGCCTTCAAGGTGCTGGTTTTAACCTTTAAGGCCTTGCACGGTCTAGGGCCAGTGTACCTGAGGGACCGCCTTACCCCGTATGTTCCCCCGAGATCCCTTCGCTCGGAAGAGCAGAATCTGTTGGTCATCCCATCACTCCGCTCCTGTCACCTGTCCATTACAAGACAGCGAGCCTTCTCTGCTGTGGCTCCTGCGCTCTGGAATTCGCTTCCAGACCATACTCGTGCGATCTCAGAGCTCGCCCCCTTCCGAAGGGCGTGCAAGACTGCCCTTTTCAGGCTTGCTTATTGTTAGTCTGTATTGTAAAGGGTATGCGCATGTCTTTGACCTTAAAACTGTAATCTTGGTCATCATAGCTATGTTCTATGTTTTTATTGTATGTTTTTATTCTGTGTGTGATCCGCCCCGAGCCTGCAGAGAGGAGCGGAATATAAAACCGAATAATAAATAAATAAATAAATAAATAAATATGCTTGACTGCCCATGCCTTGCTTCTTGGCACACATGTAAATAGATGGGTCGAAATTCAAACTCTCAACATTACAGCCATTCATAAAATAATAGAGTCAGAAGAGACCACATGGGCCATCTAGTCCAACCCCCTGCCATACAGGAAAAGCACAATCAAAGTACCCCTGACAGATGGCCATCCAGCCTCTGTTTAAAAGTTTCCAATGAAGAAACTTCCACCACACTCCAAGGCAGAGAGTTTCACTGCTGAACAGCTCTTCCAATCAGAAAGTTCTTCCTAATGTTCAGGTGGAATCTTTCCTGTAATTTGAACTCATTGCTCCTCGTCCTAATTTCCAGGACAGCAGTAAACAAGTCTGCTTGTTTTCCATGGTATTTAACTGCTTTAAGTGAAATATAAAATGGCAAACTTTTCATGCGAAGAGTGATTGTTGGATCTTTTCTGGCAATGGCACAACATCCTTCACCACACCTGACTTTAGCAACATAACTTAAGGGCAGGCTCTACAGCGTCCATTGTAGTATCTTCCTACATCTTTCTGCTGCTCCTACAACACTTGCACTTGAAGCAAAGCGACCTCTGTAAGGCCAACAGAATAAAAAGAAATGTCTGGCCCTTTAGATGCTGCTGGACTATAGTTTTCCTCAGCCTTATGCAACACAGGGGATGGTGAGGGATGATTGGTGCTGCAGTTCATCACAACCTACCCAAATGATAGCATTCCTAGACTCTAAAAATTCTTACAAGTTGTATCCCCCCCCCCCCCCCAGCGTTTCTTTTTTGCAAGAGGATTCTACAAATTTGTGATAAGAGAAAACATCCTGCAAAAGCTCGACCAGGATCTTCCATATTGATATTATATAATCCAGAAGCAGTTCAATAATGCCTGGCTGAAAATGGTACTGCTTTGAGGATGAGTTCAAGAATAATGCTTTAATTGAATACATCTCTTGTAGCACTTCCCTGTGTGATTTTTCTCGCTTCCTTGATCAGCAACATCTGATTTATAATTGAAGGACATTATTTTACTATGTGGACAGCTGACTCCTTTACAACAGGTGTCCCTGGTCAAGAATTAATGTGCTCCAAAATCAGAGAAATAAGGCATTGCATTTAAATGTGTGCATATGAATCCAATTCACACTCCATGTGAAATGAAAATGTAGAGCTTCATTCACAGACTGAATGACATCGCTTCAAATGTTTAGTGCATGCATATACTGTAATTTCCTATACAGGCAGTCCCTGACTTACAAATAACACTGAGACAATAGGCAATGAGAGAAATCTGCCCCTCCAAAGGGAAATTCACTCCTGAAAGGGCTATCATGGGGGGGAAAGGTGTTTCCACTGAAGCTTCATTACCAATTCTTGTTTCCACAAGCTCTTTTTTTCAAAACCCAATTAAGGGACAGAAAGTGAGGTGAAATCTTCTGAGCAGAGAAACAGACAGCAAAACAAACACCACAGAGGTGTTAACCCTTCTCTATGCTATCCAGAACATGTGTGTGGGTGTGTGTGTGTGTGTGTGTGTGTGGCTGGAGTTACACTTTAAAAATGTACCTGTTCCAGCTTACATACAATTCAACTAAGGAACAAACCTACTGACCCAACCTTGTTCGTAACTTGAGGACTTCCAATATTTTTCTTTTAAGTCATATTTTTATTCATCAAATGCTGGAAAACATACTTCTCCACATTTATTTCTTTGAACCAAGCACAAGACTATGGCAGAATAATATATTTAGAAATTCTGCCATAAGTACTTGCAGTACTAGGGCCAGAAACCAATTATGCTGGAGTTTCAAAAGGAATAAACTTATCCTAATTATCTCATATATCTTAAACTAAGGACCCTTCCACACAGTTGTATAAAATCCACACTGAATTGGATTATATGGCAGTGTGGACTCAGATAACCCAGTTCAAAGCAGATATTGTGGGTTATCTGCCTTGATATTTTTAGTTATATGGCTTTGTGGAGGGGCCCTCACATCACTTTAAATGCTCTGCCAGTGGATTATTCAAGCATTGATTAAAGATCTACCATAAACATTTTCCCAAAATTAATTGATTAGAATACACACGGCGTTGGTCTTTGCTGCATTAGATGAAGTCACATGACCTATGTTTGCTTTAAAATTTAGAGGAAGCACTATCTCTTTTTCCCCTAACGTCCACTCTTTGCTTTCTGTTACCTATCTCTGGAGGGTTTTTAAACTGTATGGTATGCAAGATGTGTGAACGATTTTTAGGAACCTGGGAGCTTACGTCTGATGATAAAGATGATACAGGATTAAATGTGACATTTTATGGTGAGAAATGCGTTGTAAGTAGCTTTGTTAATGGGATTGTGGGGCGGACTTCGATGCTTGTGACAAAAGGCAAACCCTGCAATATTAAAAGACATTAATTAGGGCAGCCTGCAATTATCATAAACATTGTTTTATTTCTTTTTGCCAAGTGGTCATTTATATATCTACATGAGCCCTGCCATTAGGCAGTGTGTCATCTACCTCAGGCAGCAGAATCATGGTGGCATAAAACCACAGCAAATTCTTCATTTAATTTCATTTGACTATATGTGTTTTGAAGTTTCTGCATCAAGTACCAAGTATAAATGGATTTATGCTATTATGCACCTGAACGTGAGGTGGTGGCATGGGGGATTTTTGTTAATCTACATCAAACAGCCAAATGCTTAACTAATACAAGACAAACAAGTCTACTATATTGCTAAATAACAAAATATGACTTCTTTTAAGATAAAGGGTGACCACTCAATTCCCTCCTCCAAACCTTTATTTTTAATGCTTCAGACTTCTTTTGCTGTCTCATTCCTAATAATGAATTTGAGTACTGAACTGTTCCAACTTTTTCTGTAAAACTCACAAATGCTACTCTCAGGAAGATGGACTCTGAAACAAACCCTACATTCAGGCAGGTGCCTTAATCCAGAGGTAAAATTCCGTACTTTAGTTTATTTTTTGAATGGCTTAATCGTGAGAATTTGCTATCTAACTAATGGAACATCGTAATTCTATTCACTGTATATACTTGAGTCTAAGCTTAGTTTTTCAGTCCTTTTTTTTAGGCTGAGTTAAAACTCTGCATTTTATTTCCCTGAAATAAATAAATAAAATATTTCTTGTATGCCATTATTATTATTATTAAATTTATCATTTTACTCTATTTATTATTATTACATTTATTATGTTATTCTTAATCTTATTACTGTTATTATTACATTTCCATTATTATACTCTATTACTATTATTATTACATGTATTATTTTACATTGAAGATTAGAATGGTTTAGTCAGAGTTGGACAGTCTTAAATTACAATTTTTTTGTAAATATTCAAAAACATTTAACCTCAATTAATGTAATTTAATGTAATTTTATTAGTATCTATTTTTATTTTGAAATTTACCAGTAGCTGCTTCATTTCCCCCCCTCGGCTTATATTTGAGTCAATACATTTTCCCAGGTTTTTGTGGTAAAATTAGGTCCCTCGGTTTAGATTTGGGTTGGCTTATACTCAAGTATATACGGTACCATATAACCAGGTGATGTAGTACGAGGTTGTGGCTCCCTGGACAAATTTTTCAAGTATGTGTTTTGGAAACCATCTTTTCCCTAGAAAATGAACTCTGATCTAGGTTCTATTTTCATGTGTTAGGTCTTTACATGCAGGAAGGTTCAATGTAGCCCAGTTTGTGAGTACAAGGCAGTAGTAAAAGTGGAAAACTACATTTCAGATGGATACGTCAAGGGATATAGGGCCCTGAATCTGCTAGAAATAAGCAAAACTGTTGAGAATGGGCTGACTTGAAGCCAACTTGATGACAGGGTTGTTGTAGGTTTTTCGGGCTGTGTGGCCATGTTCCAGAAGCATTATCCTGACGTTTCACCTGCATCTATGGCAGGCATCCTCAAGTTGACGTTAACAATAATTTGGGATGCATGCAAATTTCCACCTCTGGTGGTTGTTCTGAGTGAATAGATTTTTTGTGTGTGTCTTACCGCTCAACTCTTAAATGCATCCTACTCCAGAAGTAATGTGATTGTTTTACTAGGCTTCATTCTTAGCTAGCTTTTATTAGATACTATAGTATATAATACTATCTCAGACCTTGAAACTGGCTGATTGAAGCTGTTTGATTAAACAGCTTACCATCCTACATCAAAGAGATATTTTGTCACATAGCAAATCCCATGGGAATTTAGTAAGATGTTTGCATTGCAGCCTACATTGATTAGCCTTATGATGTGGAGTCTAATTTCTAATCTGAATACAAACTGGGTATGTGCCTTCATGTTGCCTGTTGATGTATGGCAACTTATCATTTTCATAAGATATTTTTAGATAACGAATACTCAAAGGTTGTTTTCCAGTTCCTTCCTCTGAAATATACACTTGGTATTCACTGGCAGTCTCCCACCCATGTAAGAACCAGGCCTGTCCCTACAGCACCTGGTATTTGTTAGTTGACTCTCATCAATGCTGACCCCACTTAGCCTCCATGATTAGACAGGATCTGGTGACTTTTACATACTACTAATTCTGACTGCGGTAGTTTATCATTCATGTGGGCATCTCAGTTCTGAGGACTTCAAGTGCCAGGATAATACTATATATACCACTTACACCTAGAACAAGAGTAGAGTTGAGATGGGACTTTGACTATTTCACTACTAGCATTTTCCTGGGCACAGTTCTTAGCTTCCAAGCACAATAGAGATGGCTGTAACAGCAATCTCACTTCTAATTTCCTGAAAAGACAAGTTGGGAACCCCTAGGCAATTCACAATCAATCTCATAGTGCAACAAAATTACTGCATTTCCAGTTTCATCCTAGAGACTCTACTGTGCTTTTGAATGAAGTGAAACAAGGTGAAGGGAAGGTTAGAGGTGAGGGTATGTCTCCAAAGGAAGGAAGCATTGCATGAGGAAAAGTGAAACAAGCCAGAGAAAGGGAAGAAGGGTAGACGCTGGTACAACATATGAGCTCATCAGGTGAGTGGAAGGTGATGCAACTTGCAAGATGGAGTACTGGTCATGGTGTCACAAACTGAGATAAGAGGGAGAGTTGGAAGTCCACCTTACAATAGGACTTTTTTCTTTTTATTTCTTTGGTTGCTTCCTAGCTGTTCTTTTGTTGAGTTTCCAGAGCTGTCCTTAGTCAAGGTCGCAATGATACTGAAAGTTGACTAACCTGCCAAGCAACAGAGCCGTGTAATGAATTTCCCATTTCAAACCTCCTTCTCCGTAGGTCTTCCTATCTCATTGAACCTGCCTGAGGAAGAGCCATCCTCTCTGGTGAATGTTAATGTAATCAACTCATGGTGGAATGAACTTAGCTGCATTTCACAAGTTTCTAGTGAGTTAAGCCAAAATGCTGTAAAATATCATAGAACTGGAAGAAACCACAAGGTCAATCCATGCAGTAACACCTAATCAAGGAACTCCTGATAGATGGCCACCTAGCCTCTATTTCAAAACCTCCAGAGAAGGAGACTCCACCACTCTGAGGGAGCATATTCCACTATCTAACAACTTTGTTAGGAAATTCTTCTGAATATTTAGATGGAATATCTTTCCCCTGCAATTTGAATCAATGGCTCCACATCCAGCAGATAAGTTGGCCCTCTCTTCCATATAACATCCTGCTGTACAGTTTTGCAGTGGAATCCTGATCTGGAGCAGTCTTCACATACTGAAGAAGGATCAGGGTTATTTCTAATTGAAAATGTGTTTTGCTTAGTTTTCATGATATGTTTGTGTTGTCAGCTTGTTTTAGAATTGCTTAACTTGCACTGATACCTAACTCACTCTTATTTTTGTTGCTTGTGTGAGTACCTAGAGATCTGGAAATACCTTCAAATGATGTGGATTTTACAAGAAGGGATCTTAACCGTTTTATGAAGCCTAGAATAACAATCCATGCAGAGGGCGTTTGGCTGAAAATCAAAACCGAGAACAGTGTTAAAAAAACAGAGATTTCCTTCAAGCTGAGCCAGGAGTTTGAAGAGACCACGGCAGATAACAGGAAAACCAAGGTAAGTGTTATGAGTGCTCTTCAGAGTTCAATCTCTTGAAGGTGATTGCAAAAGCTATCCCAGTGCAAGGCAAGTATGAATAGCACACGGCTGACCAATCACATGTCCCTCCACACTACCTGATTTTACAACTCCCCCCACCCCTCACTGTTGCCACACTGCTGAATTTGAAAGACAGAGTAAGCCCTCCAACCATCCCAATTCAGCAGGGACAATAGCCCCAATAGCTGCATTAAAATACCATTTTTCCCTCTCCAGCTCCTACTTTTCCCTTACTTCAATTGTTGCATGCTGAGTTCAAGTGCTAAAGTGGAGAAGTTGTGGGATCTTGCTCTATCCAGAGGTTTCCAGGTTAAAACAAAGTGCTGCAAACTTTCCTAGCTCGCATGTTCTTGCTCATTAATAACTAATGCCACCTTGATCACACTCTGATCATATGTCCCGGTTTTCTTTTTCAAGGGTATGGCACAGTAGGAGGAATGTTGTGTGGACATGATAGTAGTTGTAGATTCATCGTTGAGCCTGAAACCTCAGGTCTCAGCTGTGGCTAGGGGAGCTTTTGCACAATTAAACTTGTGCGCCAGTTGCGCCCGTACCTTGGGAAGTCTGACTTGGCCACGGTTTTCCATGCTCTTTTTACATCCCAAATAAACTACTGCAATGTGCTCTAAGTGGGGCTGCCTTTGAAGACTGCCTGGAAGTTTCAATTAGTCCAAAGATCAGCAGCCAGATTGCTCACTGGAGCGGCGTACAGGGAGCATACAACTCCTCTGTTGCCAGCTCAACTGGCTGCCGATCTGCTACCGAGCACAATTCAAAGTGCTGGTTTTAACCTTTAAAGCCATAAATGGTTCTGGCCCAGACTACCTGTCCGAACGTATCTTCTGTTACAAACCATCACGAAGTTTAAGATAATCTGGTGAGGCCCTGCTCTCGATCTCACCACCATTGCAAACACAATTGGTGGGGACGACGGACAGGGCCTTCTCAGCAGTGGCCCCCCTGTGGAATTCCCTCCCCAGGGACATCAGATTGGCCACCTCCCTTCTGTCCTTTAGAAAGAAACTCAAGACTTGGTTGTGGGACCAAGTGTTTGACCATTGAATAGCAGCAAGGGAGAAGAAGACACACAGTAAGCAATTTGAAGTGACAATGAACTGACCCAGACTTTGGTTTTAACTAGCGTGTTTTTAACAACTATTTATTTAATGTTGTTTTAAGAAATTCGTTTAATGTTTTTATGATTGTGATGGCACTGAATGGTGCTTGCTGTGAGGCCACCCCGAGTCCCCCCTCAGGGGAGAGAAGGGTGGGCTACAAGTGTAATAAATAAATAAATAAATAAATAAATAAATTGTATGCTGACAACTTTGTTGAACATTTTGGTTAGGGAAGGTTAGTGTAAAGCAGGAATGGGGAATATGAAACTTTTTGGCCACATGTGTGCCCACAGCTCCCCTTTTAAAAATGTTGAAGCAAATGTGCCAATAATGGCCACTATATGTGTGGGAAGACAATTTTACTGTGTCTGTGCTCCTACAGGAGAAGTCTTTTACTCCAAAACTGAAATAACCTAGAGGTCAACCTATTGTTTGGAGTGCTAGGGACCAGAGGGCTGTCAAAAAGTGAAATTAGTTGAAAAGTGGAATCCATTTTGACCACTGAAAAACATAAAACTTTTGAATATGTGATAAAGCTTTAAAAGGTGTTGCAAGCATTCAAAAGCAATTAAAGGAAAGTTTGCTCTTTCTGTAGGCAAGCCTGGGACCACACACTTGCATGCAACATTTCCAAGTGAGTCACATAAGCAGGAACTGATGAAAGATGTCAAATTAATGGGACTTGTCTGTAATTTGTAATCTTTGAAAGAGCAAGTTATCAGGAAGGGAAGTGACAAAATGTGGCGAAAGCCTGCACGGAACTGTTCTAAGCCAAGGGAGAAAGAAAAAGCAAGTAGAGCTTTGGAGCGTGTTTTTGGACTACGGCACCCATCATACCACAGCTAGCACGGCCACTTCTTTTTGAACAGCAGGTATTTGCAGTTGCATTACATAGGATTTTGTTTTTTCTTTTTTCTAGAGTATTGTGACCATAGAGAAGGATGGCTCTCTGCTTCATGTGCAGAACTGGTATGGGAAAAAAACTTTAATAAGGAGAAAGCTGGTGAATGGCACTATGGTGGAGGTAAGTAAGATTCCAAGTGCTTGAAGAGTGGGAGTACCATATGGAATGCTTTGGGTGCTTCTAGACATAAAAAAGCTTCTTACAGTTACAGTAAGGGCTTGGCATCCATTGAGGTTAGGTTCATGTATACTTATGTCCACTACATACAACAGTGTAGTAAAATTGCTTCCCTTATTTAAAGGTTCACTTTTTGGATTTTTAAAAATATTTTCAAGCCATGGATAATAAAATTCATGGATGCAGAATCTGTAGATACAAAGACCTAACTGACGGATAGACAAGAAGTTTACAAATGGGGTAGCATTTTTTTCCTCTAGAATCCTTCCTCAAATTCTGGAATGAGGCAGGATGACATCTAGGGACTGTCCATGGGTACATGCTCCCTCGACCCGTGCCCCTCCTGGCTTGTTAGAGCGTGCCGGGAGGGGCTACGAGGCCCCCTGGGCACGATCATAAATAGCTCCCTTGAGCAAGGAGTCTTCCCAGGGGGACTGAAAGAGGCTATGGTGAGACCGCTGCTGAAGAAGCCGAACTTAGACCCTTCGGCTCCCTCCAATTACCGGCCAGTTTCCAACTTGCCTTTTTTAGGCAAGGTAATTGAGAGGGCAGCAGCGGATCAGCTGCAGCGGTTCTTGGAAGACACAGCTGGATTTGATCCCTTCCAGTCCAGCTTCCGTATTGGGCACGGGACAGAGACCGTGTTTGTCGCCATTACAGACCAACTTCGCCGCCAGCTGGACCAGGGTGGATCGGCACTGCTCGTCTTGTTAGATCTGACAGCAGCCTTCGATACAGTAGATCACGCATTGCTAACCCACCGTTTAGCCGGCTCCGGGGTCGGGGGGACTGCACTTAAATGGGTGGCCTCCTTCCTCCGGGACCGGGGACAACGTGTGGAGGGGGGCGGGGAGGTCTCTGGGAGATCCCCACTTGACTGTGGGGTCCCCCAGGGGGCCATCCTCTCCCCCTTATTATTCAACGTGTATATGCGCCCCCTGGCACAGCTGGCCCGCGACTTTGTTCTGGAGTGTTATCAGTACGCTGATGACACCCAGCTTCTGCTGAGAATGGACGGCAGGCCGGACACCGTACCCGATTGTTTCCATCAGTGCCTGGAGGCCGTGACTGGTTGGCTGCGGGCCAGCCGGCTGAAGGTGAACCCATCGAAGACGGAGATCTTGTGGCCTGGTCAGCCTGGACGGGATGAGTGCCGGTTGCCTACCCTGGATGGCGAGCAATTAAGACCGTCATCCTGGTAAAGAGCTTGGGGGTCAAACTGGACCCTTTGCTGTCCATGGAGTCTCAGATCTCCATGGTTAGCAAAGCGTCGTTTTTCCACCTACGACAGGCTTAGCCTATCGCCTATTGTCAAGAGCTTAGGTGTCCAACTGGACCCCCTGCTGTCCATGGAGGCCCAGGTCTCCGCAGCCAGCAGGGCGTCATTTTTTCACCTACGACAGGCTAGGCGACTGGCACCCTACCTTTCCAGGGGCGACCTGGCCACGGTGATCCAAGCGACGGTCATCTCGAGATTAGACTACTGTAACGCCCTCTATGTTGGCCTTCCCTTGGTGACAATTCGGAAACTCAAGCTAGTGCAGAATGCCGCGGCTCGCTTGCTGGCGGGAACGTCGGTAAGGGAGCACATTACGCCCATCCTCCGGCAGCTGCACTGGCTACCTATTGAGTACTGAATTGTTTTCAAGGTGTTGGTGTTAACCTTTAAGGCTCTACACGGCCTAGGGCCTGCGTACCTGAGGGACTGCCTTGCCCCATACATTCCCCCGAGATCACTACGTTCAGAGGAGTCGAATCTACTCCTGATTCCATCGGTCCGCGCCTGTCGCTTGTCTGCAACCAGGCAAAGGGCTTTCTCTGTGGCGGCTCCGGTACTCTGGAACTCTCTCCCGGACGACGTCCGAGCCGCCATGGAGCTTATCCCGTTTCGCAGGGCCTGCAAGACCGCCCTGTTCAGACTGGCCTTTGGCTAGGCGAATAAGACGAATGTACTCATCTGTATATTTCAGCACCCTGGTTCAGGGAATGCTATAACATGTGACACAATCAATCTCGGAACCTATGCTGTGTTTTTATTTTTTATGTTGTATTTTATTGTACGGCGACATGAATGCTACATGCCAGCCGAATTTTATATTGTTATCCACCCCGAGCCTGCAGGGAGGAGCGGAATACAAAATGGAACAAATAAAAAAAAATTTAATGTGCATTTCACAGATGTATGTAGTTCTACCCCCCTCCCCCCTTCCCCACCCTGGTGGGGACTCAAGGCGGCTTACACTTAGGCAACTATTTGATGCCTTAAAAAGCAATGTACAGTTAAAATCAACATTTAAATAGAATTATAAAATACCATAAAACATTTAACATATAAAACATCTTCACTGTTAACCATATTATCCAAAGTCATAGTCTTGGCCATTCCAATAGTCACTGCACATAAATCCATATTTATCTATTGCTCAAGATCTCCAGAGGCTTGATCAAAAAGCCACATTTTAACTTTCTAACAGAAGGTCAGGAGGGAGGAGGCTGATCTAATACCTCTAGTGAGGGAATTCTACAGCTGAGGGGCCACCACTGCGAAGGCGCTGTCTCTCGTTCCCATCAGTCGCACCTACGAAGGAGGCGGGACCAAGAGCAGGGTCTCCCCAGATGATCTTAACCTCTGAGATGGTTCATAGGGAGAGATCTGTTCAGACAGGTAAACTGGGGCAGAACCGTAAAGCAAAAACAAAAAAAAGATCTGGACAGAACACAATGTAATAAAGCTCAGTTCTTAACTTGAAAGGTTTTCCAAGTTAGAAAGCATTTAAAATTAAATCATTACTATATGGATGTCTGGATATATTTTTATGGTCTCTGTTTCTGACGTGTATGGATGTTTTGCTACGTCCATTGTATATTATGGACCAATACTGATCTGCAAGCAGTCTGTACCAAGTTTCCAGAAGGTAAACAATTAATAGGCACAAATATGGGGGGGAAATCCCAGGCACATCATGAAAAATCCTTCCTGCTCCTCCACATCAATTAACTTAAGAGATTTGGGGCTAAAGGACTGAGAATAGCAAAATGATTCTGGTAAATACAGATCCCTCCTCCTAAACTCTGGTAATAATACAGCTCAAATTTTTCCTTAAACAACAAAAAACACCCAGATTGCTGCTGATTACTTACCACACTGCTTTTTTCATAGGAATTAATCATAGGAAATGCCATTCATAAAAGGCAGTATAAGCGGGCTTGAAAAGGACACCTGAAATCTGGAGTCATGGGGCTGTTTGATTTTCCTAGGACTGAAGACAGCCCGTGCCATGTTGCAAAAGGATTCTGACATTTTAATCTTTTAGCATAAGACTACTGAGACAGCGATTTGAATATTGAAAGTTTAATAAAAATCTTAAACTCCTTCGTGCTTCTTTCTTGGTGGTAATGGATAGGTAAACTTCTAAAGCACCAATGAAAAATGTGTGGTCCTCCTCATATTGTCAAACCACAGTTCTGATCATCTTTGGCAACACACTGGAGAGGAGTCATGGCTGTACAGGAGTCGCTTTTACATTGGTTTGCATTGAGGAGTTCTTCAAGTGCTCATCACATCAATGCAAAATGTCACAATAGATTTATTACTGCATCTTGGAATGGTGAGAAGACATACATTTTAAGTAGTATAGTAGTATAGCATAGGTTGAGTATTCCTTGTCTGAAATGTTTGAGACCACAGGGTGTTCTTCAAATTTCCTTTTAGATTTTGAAATACCTGTATTTGCATATATGAACATAATGAGAAATCTTTAAACTGGGGACTAAGCCTAAACATGAAATTAATTTCTATTTCATATATACCTTATACACAAGGCCACATTTTATATACTAGTTTAATGATTTCCCATAATGAAGCAAAGTTTTATTTACATGGAACAATCAGATAAGAAGGGTGTCATTATCTCAACCACCCATATGGACCATTTTGGATTTTGGAGTATTTAAGATAAGGGATCTGTAATAATCTGTAATAATCTGTAATAATAATAATAATAATAATAATTATTATCAGACCCCCCTCTCTCTGAAAGGATTCAGGGCGGTTCACAAGAAAAACAAAAATGGCAAACATTAAATGCCAAAAAACAAACAGCACTCAAGGCAAAGCATAATAGACACAATAAATGTATAAACAACCAGAACCAAAGGTTAAACTAACTATAGTTCCAATGGATCTTGCTGCCCAGTGTAAATGCATAAGTCATTGGTTTTATCAGAGCTAAATGTTTTGTGAAGGATAGGCAAATTTTTCAATATTTCTAGTAAAGCAGGGACAATGCATATGAGGCCCTCCAGAATATGTTGGGCTGTAACACATCTTAGTGCCCAGGGGCAAGGTCTATAAAGATAGGGCAGATTTTTGCCAATTGTCCTCCAAGGCACGGAAGGCGACTCCCACTGGTCAGAGGCCCAAGGGCAGTGTTCCAAGTCCATTGTGTCAGTGGCCCTATTTATGACATTCATTATAACCCTTAATGTTGGGTCTGCTGGATAGGAATTGTGATTGAATAATTTATTCAAAGCAGTAACAACCCCCACTTTTGTAAACTTTTATTTTTTTCCACGTTAAAAACACCATCAAACTTTGAATGCTTAACTAATGTGTCACAGGTAAATTTAAACTGAAATAATTGGGAGTAACTTCACACTCTCGCGTAGACTCTGGTACAGGTAACCTCATTCATGGTACATTCCTAGCAAATAAGGGGAAAAAAGGATAGTACAAACATTGTTGCCTTCAGTACATTTCAAAACAATGATTTGTGAGCTCATTCTTGTGAAGTGCGAGATTTTTCTTGTCAAATGAGAAGCTGCTTGGCTGTACATTGGCATTCTTAATCATGAGATGTTCTGATTGACAACTGGGATAACTTTAAATACATAAATTCATAGAGATCAGAATCATCAGTAGTAACTTACTACAACTGCTATATGTCATCTTCAGTGTTGGAGACAGCTACAAAATGCCAGGAAACTGAGAAGATTGCAATTGTACTCATGTGCTAGGAGTAAATTTCCCATAGGTAATAGGCAGTCATTGGGTCAATAGAATATTGGATTATATAAGGTTTTAATCTGATCAAGCATAACTTATTTTCCTAATGCTGGCAGCTGGGTATTGATTAAAAAGTGAACTACTTTCCCCAGAAGAACACCCTGTGGCTAGCAGCCTGGTAGCAATTAATACACCTTATGCCTGGAGATGTGTATTTGTCATTGCAGAAGTTGGTAATTTCTTCTACTGGAACACGGGGGACCAAGCAACATAGAATCATAAGAGTTAGAAGAGACCTCATGGGCCATCCAGTCCAACCCCCTGCCAAGAAGCAGGAAAATTTCAGTCAAAGGACCCCCGACAGATGGCCATCCAGCCTCTGTTAAAAGCTTCCAAAGAAGGAGCCTCCACTACGTAAAAGAGTGATCAACATAAAAGAGTGATCAACATGGAGAGAAAAGTTATCAAGGACTTTTTTCATGTTTACAGCAGTTTTATTTGCCTGAGATTATGGAGAAGAGTTAACTGGATGCAAAACTAACTTTTGCACTTGGAATTTATTTTGCAGTGAGTGAAGTAAGCTAAGGAGCAAGAGAGAACATGTTAGAAGAACATTTTAAAAGCAGCTGAGTAAGTGAGATGGAAGAGGATTAACTGGGACTGTCCCTGCAAAATCAGGCCAGTTGAAAGATATAAGAGTGGAAAAGATTGAAAAAAAATAAAATGAAATTGCCGTTATTTAAATCTTGTCTCCCCCATTACAGCTAGAATACTCAAGGTCTACATTTCTCCCTCCTAACCTAGACTTGCAATTGAAAGGGATATGCATGAGTGCGTGCACTTACACACATGCACCTAACTCATATCTTCATATCTACCATCTAGATCAGGCATGTGCAAACTTCGGCCCTCCAGGTGTTTTAAACTTCAACTCCCACAATTCCTAACAGCCTCAGGCCTTTCCTTTTCCACCTCAGCCGTAGTTGAGAGGGAAAAGGAAAGTTCCTGAGGCTGTTAGGAATTGTAGAAGTTGGAGTCCAAAACACCTGGAGGATCGAAGTTTGCCCATGCCTGATCTTTTCATTGGTTAGATGTGTTTTTAACTGCAAAAAAGGAAGCAGCATCGGATAAATGTTACACACACCATGCTTTTCCTCAAACAAGGGGCTCTGTCACAGGCATTTCGACTATTATACATTCAAATGCTCAAACCTTCCATTTTAAGAGGATCACATGATAGGGAAAAATATCTGCTTGAGAACTTGGAGATGAGCATGGGAAAAAAGTTATGAAAATTAAAGAAAATGTAAAAATGTAAACAGAGGATTACTCAAGTAAATCTGCAAGGAGGGCACTTTGGATGATGGGCCCTCCTTTGTGGATTTACTTCTGAGTAACACTCTCTGTTTACATTTTTTCCAGGCTTTCCTGCCTCTCCTGCCCTGCCAGGATCTAAGGAATCAAAGAGTATTGGGGTGAGAAACCAACCTAATGTATAATAGAATGAATGCTACTGTAAGTGCCACTGCCTAATATTATAAGTAATCCAACTGGTCATACCTAATTCCATGCACATGCAATAATACAGCAGTAATAACAATAACAAGAGGTAAAATTCAAACCGAAGTATTCTGTGGTCCCTGCCTCAGGCAAACGGGCTCATGCGGTGCAAACAGTGCAAACGGAAATTAGCCCGGGGAAAGCCAGCTTGGGAGCACACATACATATTCTTGGGAGGGGATTTGTTGAAGAATCCTGGCCTCATAGAGAAGATTCTGCAGCAACCCCCCCCCCCCAAAGAAGATGGATGTGTGTGCACCCGGTCTTTTCCCGGGCTCGTTGTCCGGGCGCACAAAGAAGAGCCCGTTTGCACCGCATGAAGCAGGGACCACTCAGAACACTTCGGTTTGAATTTTACCTCTTCTTATTCCCATTGCATGAGCTACCCATCAGATCACTAGTGAGTGTC
Source organism: Anolis apletophallus (assembly GCA_030556195.1). Taxonomy (NCBI): domain Eukaryota; kingdom Metazoa; phylum Chordata; class Lepidosauria; order Squamata; family Anolidae; genus Anolis; species Anolis apletophallus. Next base: position 107,553,396 of record JARBWK010000007.1, on the reverse strand, counting down.
ATGTGTCAGTTGGTGAATCCACTCCGTCTTTTAACCTGACTGTCCAAGAAACTGATCCTATTCTAGAGATAAAGCAAGCCACATTAGACAAAAGCTAGACAAAAACCTGGAACAGATTCACCACTCCTCAGATACCCAAGCCACCATCTACCCACTACATGGCACCTCTTAGAGAAAAGAGGCCAGTTGTCCAACATAATATAAGAAAGTTTCATAGGTTCATTATCTTTCTGGGTATGTTTCATACACCTACCAGCACAAAAGTTAATTAAGATTATGCCCTTAATGAAGGTTCTCAACCTATGGGTCCCCAGATGTTTTGGGCTTCAACTCCAAGAAATCCTAACGGCTGGTAAAATGGTTGGGATTTCTGGGAGTTGTAGGCCAAAACACCTGGAGACCCACAGGTTGAGAACCACTGCCTTAATGCAAGGGTGGATAATTATAGAATAGGTCTCCTCCAGATATGTGTTGGACTTGGACTATATTTCCCATTAGCAACCAACATTCTAAATAAGCAAAGTCTGGGCAAGCAATAATTATCTCACCAAATGAGCTAAGTCTCCAATATTCCGTGTCATTTACACACACACACACACGAGAGAGAGACATAGAATTAGGTGTATCGTTGAAGGCTTTCATGGCCAGAATCATTGGGTTGCTGTGTGTTTTCCGGGCTGTAAGGCTATGTTCCAGAAACATTCTCACCTGACGTTTCACCTGTATTTATGGCAGGCATTCTCACAACCTCTGAGGATGCCTGCCATAGATGCAGGTGAAACATCAGGAGAGAGTGCTTCTGCAGCATGGCCATACAGCCCAGAAAATACACAGCAACCCAGAGAATTGAGTGTTTTAAATTATTGGTTATCATTTTCTATCATGAACTAGAAGAAAGAAACTTACCACCACCATATTCCCACCAATTAATTTTCTTTTGATAATCGTACATTTGTCACCCCACTTCTGTACTTTAGTCAGAATACCGGCCTCCATCGTCATTATGCTCTAAAAAGAAATCAGAGAAGACAAGGGTGATAAAAAAGAATGGAGCCAGGAAATGGTAGTTCTTAAGGCTGTAACTCTCAGTGGCCTTATTGTTTGGGGAATGCTGAGAACTGTAGTCCAAAAAGTAATGCTCTGGGAGAACAATCCCTTTTCACCTACTTGTGTGTAAATGCACTATCAGTGTCACTTCCTTCCTCTGCCAAAATATTTATTTAACTGGAATTCTGATTATAAGCAGACACCACTGTCAAGATATTCCACTTCCTAAGTCATGAGAACAATTCCTAAAGGAGACAGTAAGTTTTACCTTGGCATGCCTGCAATCCATTGTTGTTTCTTCAAACTCCTGGCCCAGTCGGAAGGAGACCTCATTCACTTTAAAGACAGTTTCTGTTCTGATGGTGATGACATCTTTATTCTTGGAAATGACCACTGTGGGCTTAGCCAGACTTCCCAGCTTCCTTTGGGAATAGCATACTCCTAAGGATGAGTCAGAAAATGAGCCGGTGTACAATGGGAGCTAGCCTTCTAGATTGAGGGTGGATCTATACTGTTGAATTAATGTAGTTTAACACCACTTTAACTACCATGGCTTTGAGCTATGGATACTTGGGAGCTACATCTTTCACCTTCTCTGTCAAAGAGTTCTGGTGCCTCCCCAAACTACAAATCCCAAGATTCCATTAAATATACATGGTGTCCCAAGACCTCTTTAAAAGCAGAAAAAATCCCAAAAAACATCCTTTTCTCAACCTAGGAATTGCTAGGTCCTCCAGTGAAATTATATGGTTAACTTCTGACAAGTGGTGCATTGTAAAATTATCCTGTAGTTGAGCTATGTTTGAGTTGCATTGGATTGTAACTGGCAGCAATACCATCAGTTTTCTATTGTGCTTGATTTATGAAACTCTTTGCACTGCCATAACATGGGAATAGGGTGGATTGGATGGCCCTTGTGGTCTCTTCCAAATACGTGATTCATAAAAGGCAGCATAACGGCATTTACACCAGTACAGGACACCAATATGAATTATGTGGCTGCAGCGCGTGGTCTATTGTTAATCCCTAGTCGAATAGGCACACTGAATAAACTGGATTTACATATGCATTCACTGACCATTCAATAGTTAATTCAATGTATCCATCCAGCCTTAGCTGTGTGCATATTTATATGTAATCTCACAAGCAAACCTCGATAATGTGTGATGGGAGAATTAAGAGGAACTTAAATTAGGCCCTTTCCAAATACAGTCTAATATAGCTCAAGGTCCTCCTGAGCTGTTTAGGTTCTCCTTCCAAATCAAACTTTATTTCGTGCAAGGAAATCCAAAAACGAAGAAGAGATATTGATTAGATTAGATTAGATGTCTACCCCATCTTTTCCTTATTCTGCTATGAAACAGGCTTGCTTACCTAGTTCTTTCATATATTCATCAAAGTTTTCACTAGAGATGAGTTTCCAGGTTCCCAAGAACTGCTCTGACATTATGGAAAGGTGATGGAGAGAGGCCTTGGTGAGTAAAGCTGCATGAAAACAACATGAAGATAGTGTTGGGTGATGGGGAAAAAACCCTAAAACCCAAAGACATAGCTGTGGTATTATTATTATTATTATTATTCCTTACTACATTTCTATACTGCCCCTCTCAGCCCGAAGACGACTCGAGGCGGTTTACACAAGGTAATCTTTGCCCTCCAATCAAAACACAACCAAAACAATCAAAACAATAACCACATAACACAACAATTAGCAATTAAAAACATACAATTACAGTTCTCAGCGTCACGTTGAAATCACTTTCCGTCACATCGTTGTCGTTCGATAGATCTAATTAAACTGTTATATTTCATCAGAAAATGCCTGTTCAAACAGTCAGGTCTTGACTTTCTTACGAAATGTCAGGAGGGAGGGGGCTGATCTGATGTCACTAGGGAGGGCATTCCAAAGCCACCACTGAAAAGGCCCTGTCTCTCGTCCCCGCCAATCGCGCCTGCGAAGAAGGTGGGACCGAGAGCAGGGCCTCTCCGGATGATCTTAAACATCTCGATGGTTCATAGGGAGAGATGCGTTTGGACACGTAAGTTGGACCAGAACTGTTTAGGGCTTTAAAGGTTAGCCTTTAAAGCCAGCACTTTGAATTGTGCCTGGTAGCAAACTGGCACAACAGAGGGATTGTACACTCTCTGAATACCGCTCCTGTTATCAACCTGGCTGCTGTCTGTTGGACCAGTTGCAGCTTCCCAACAGTCTTCAAAGGAAACCACACGTAGAGAGCGTCGCAGTGATCTATGCGGGATGTAACCAGAGCGTGGACCACCATGGCCAAATCAGACTTCCCAAGATACAGGTGCAGCTGGCACACAAGTTTTAACTGTGCAAATGCTCCCCTGTTCACCGCCGAAACCTGTGGTTCCAGGCTCAGCGATGAGTCCAGGATCACACCCAAACTGTGAACCTGCGTCTTCAGGAGGAGTGTAACCCCGTCTAACACAGGCTGTAACCCTATACCCTGTTCAGCCTTTGGACTGACCAGGAGTGCCTCCAGATCTCGACTGGTGCTGCACGGAGAAGCCTGGTGGACAAAGCTGGGTCGGATTTACACCTCCAGTCTTATCCAACCAGGTTTCCGTTATGCATGCCAGATCTGACCATTCATCCAGGATTAAGTTCTGGATGATAGCTGTTTTACCATTGACAGATCTGGCGTTCAACAGCACCATCCTTTATCCAGAGGGTATGCCATCCTGGGTACCCAGACTTACAGTGTCAGGAGGCCGATTTGGAACTACTAATGTTCTGACATCAACCCTAGGCCGAATTAAAGGTCTCCCTTTCCCCCATATTACTTCTATTGGGGCGCCTCAGACAATTGAACTCCCACCTCCCTCATCGTACTCAATTCTCACATTTCCTGTCCCAGGCTTAGCACTAAATGCCTGATTTGATAGTATTTCATCTGACAATAGTCCCCCCCTCCCTTCAGATCCCACCCCCTCCCTGCAGATTCTGGACTGCTCCAGAATGGTAGTCTGGAATATCAAAATAAAAATAGATCTTGAAGCACTTCAAAGCAGGCATGGGCAAACTTGAAAAATTTGAAAAAAATTCCTACTGGTTGTTAGGAATTGTGGGAGTTGAAGTCTAAAACACCTGGAGGGCCCAAATTTGCCCATGCCTGCTTTAGAGACAAGCCAAGAGAACGAAGTTGGTAGCATAAGCTTTCAGGGTGGATCTACACTGTGGAATCAGTGTAATTTGAAAGCACTTTAGCTACCATGGCTTAATGCTATGGAATCATGGGAGTGTAGTTTTCCAAGGTATTTAGCCTTCTCTTCCAGAGAGAGCTAGTGCCTTCCCATACTACAACTCTCAGGATCCCATCGCATTGAGCCAGGGCAATTAAAGTGGTGCCAAGCCGCTTTAATTCTACAGTGTAAAGCCAGCCTAAGTCTATGAAAACTTATGCTACCAATTTCATTCTCTGTTATCACTATTCTGCTTTAGATCGCTATGCTGTGTTTGAAGTGTTTGGTTAGTTGTTATTTTGGCTAAAAAAATACCAACCCATAAATAATAGCAATATATCTAGCAACCCTGCTACTTGGTACACAGTGTTTGAATCAGAACATAGGAGTTAAAAGAGCATACATTAAGTGTATTAGAGTAATAAGAAACCAAAGACAGATCAAGATTTGGCGTATTTCATTATGGGACTGGAGGCTGTACAAGATCAGGAAAGGCTTCTGAACTATGGTGGCCTATAAATATAATTATCATTATAATATGTTGTTGTCAAAGGCTTTCAAGGCTGGAATCACCGGGTTGCTGTGAGTTTTCAGGGCTGTATGGCCATGTTCCAGAAGCATTCTCTCCTGATGTCGCCTCTGGCTGAGAAAGGCAGTATACAAATGCAGTAAATAAATAAATAAATTTGTTTCACTCAAATCTATGGCAGGCATCCTCAGAGGTTGTGAGGTCTGTTGGAAACTAGACAAATTGTGTTTATATATCTGTGAAATATCCAGGGTGGGAGAAAGAACTCTTGTCTGTTGGAGGCAAATGTGAATGTTGCAATTGGCCACCTTGATTAGCATCAAATAGGCTTGCAGCTTCAAAGCCTGGTTGCTTCCTCCCTGGGGGATCCTTTGTTGAGAAGTGTTAGCTGGTCCTGATTGTTTCCTATCTGTAATTTCCCTGTATTCCTGAGTGTGGTTCTTCATTTAATGTCCTGATTTTAGAGTTTTTTAAAATAATGGTACATAGAGAATGCTTTTGGAACATAGCCATACAGCCTGAAAAACTCACAGCAGCCCATCATTATACACACATGCACGCACGCGCGCACACGCGGACCCCTGGTAGTGCAGCGGGTTAAAGTGCTGAGCTGCTGAACTTGCTGACCAAAAGATTGGTGGTTCGAATTCAGAGAGTGGGGTGAGCTCCTGCTGATAGCCCCAGCTTCTGCCAACCTAACAGTTCAAAAACATGCAAATGTGAGTAGATCAATAGGTACCGCTCTGGCAGGAAAGTAACAGCGCTCCATGCAGTCATGCCAGCCGCATGACCTTGGAGGCATCTACGGACAACGCTGGCTCTTTGGCTTAGAAATGGAGATGAGCACACACACACCCCCCACCACCACCCCCAGAGTTGGACACGACTAGACTTAATGTCAGGGAAAACCATTACCTTTACTTTATACATATATATACACATACTCTAGCTGGCTCTGGCTCAAATGTAGGTTGTTGGAAAAGAATGTCTGGGAGATAACCAGAAGTTTATGATTTTCGTATGGAAGGACATAAACTGGATTACTTCTGGCAGCACCTTCCTTTAATCTGAGTTTTTGATACATGGGGAGAGGTGAGTAAAAAATAAATGTATTATTACTGTTGTTATGTCCATCTGCTCGAGACATTATTTTCCAGTTTTCCATTTTAACAAAATAAAAGAAAGAATCCAACGTAGATACTGCAATCCTCATGTTTGCTGGCCTTGCATTTAGGGCTTAAGTACAAAAATACTATCCATTTCCTTGCTGCAGCACAGACAGTAATTCAACAGGTCAGGATTCCTCCAGAACTGCCTGCAATGCAGCTCTGAACACAACAGTGGTCTATGGGGACATATTATTGTATATAAATAACATTTACAGCCCTAGGCCAAAGACACAGCTTTTAAAGAAATGCAGATAAACAGATGGGAACTAAAAGGAAACACATTAAAGTTTTCCATCAGGTCCTAGAAAATGCGGACATTCCTGCAAAGATTACCCTAAAAATATCACCATTTAAGACTTACTTTTGGGCCTTGATGCCTTGGCACTGAAGTCTTTCCTGCCAAAATGGTGGCAGGAGCACATGTTTCCTGCTCTGATGGAATTGGAGAGAGAGAGAAAAATACAAAATAAATATACAGTGAACCCATTGGATCACTCAATCAACGCTTAGCTTGATTGGATCAATGGTTTGTACTCTAATTGGTGGCTAAACCAATGAGCTTGAACTATTATATAAATACACAGAATAGCAGAATGATTTTAAGTAAAAGCAAAACTGAGATAAGAGAATTCACAAAAAAAGTATAGACTTACGACAAAAGGGACAAAACTTCAGTTCCTGAGTATACTAAAGCTATCACGTATTAGAGGAATTGGGGAATTTATTTTTATTATTTACTAGCTTGGGGACCCAGCCCTGCCCGGGTTATTTGAGAAAGGCATTGTGTGCCAAGGTTTTGTCCTTATCAGTTGTTTATGTGGCTTGCAGTGGTCTCAAAAAGTGAGTGAAGGTACTTCAAGTCCCAGAATCCATGGTCCATCCTCCTCGATACTGCACCAGGATGTAGAGTGGGTCATGGGGGTTCTGTGTGCCAAATATGATCTTGATCAGTTATTGGATGAGGGTCACAGCAGTCTTGGGAAGTGAGTGGAGGTACTTCAGGTCCCATCATCCATGGACCATCCCCCTTAGAACAGCATCAGGATGTAGAATGAGTCATGGGGGCTCGGTGTCCCAAGTTTGGTCTTGATCAGTCATGAAGCAGGTTTGGTACTTTTCCGAGCATAAAAAGTACAGTCAGAAAGTGATGCTACCTGTGTGTCAACTCTGAAAAAGAGGGTTTTGGTGCCTGGAATCAATCAGGCACATGTTATAGAAGACTAACACCCTGATTATATACATTCTAATCCACTCTGTGCCAAGTTATACTATATATGCTAGATGAGTGGGAATACAGTGCAGTTTGAGCTATGAAAGTAATGGGATTCTTAATGTGAATGGAAAACACCAGTGCGCATGGCAAAAGTCCTATCTTCACTGCTGGCAGGAAGCCCGGACTAAAGTTGCAAGAAAAGAACAGAGAGGCTAAAATTGATAGCTTGCACTGTGAGAAAGAATGTTTACAGAAAGCTATTGTTCTCATATTTAGTGATGACAGAGACATGATGCAAATGATTTATTAGTGTTTATTGGATTAATGAAATGTCATGTAACAACAGTAATCACCAGCCAATTATGATTGTTTTAACCATGAAGAAGGGGTGGGTTTAACTAGATGGACTCCATTAGGAGTATAAAAGTCTTTGTATGAAATGTGACGGGGTCTTTTGCCCCTATCTACAGCTGTGTTCTGTTGGCAAATACCCACCAGCTGGTGATTGATAATAAACCTTTTGTTTTTCATCCTACTTCACAGTTGTCACGAGTTTCCCTCTTCTAAGTATCCGCACGTTCGGGCAGCGTTGGTAAGATTAATTTGGTACTTGGAGTTCTAGAACTCCCGGTTCTGCTTCAATTGGTGACCCCGACGTGATCTAAAGGTATTTAGACGGGTCTGAGTTGAGGGAAACGAACGTGATCTCCGTTGATGACAGCACTTGCTCCCCGGCTAGTAAGGTGAGGCCATTCAGGAGGGCTGGAAAGGGGCAGCCCCGCCTGTTTTTGACCGATTTTTGCACTGAGCCGGCCGCCTGAATCGCCCCAAACGAACGCCGGTGACCCAAGTGAGACTGCAACTAACGTTGAGGGTGAAAGCAAAGCCTGAAGGGAGAGGCTGGCTGGGAAGCGGCCTCTGTAGAGCCGGCTAGAGTAAGTCCAGGGACACCTTAAGGTGGTGCCCGGCCAAAGAGGGCTAGCAAACTGGCATAAGCGCGCAGAGGAGTCGGAGGCGACGTCAGGTCCGATCGCCAGAGAGCCGACGCAACTTGATTGGTGACGTGGGAAGGCGAGACGCGAGTCCCAGGGTCTGCAGGACATCGGCAAGTATAGTTTATTTCGTGCACTTTAACATTGAGGGAACACACACTGGGGAGGGGGGAAAGCACTGAAGTGGGGTTTGAGATAAGGCAGAAGAGATGGGGAGTGCAGGCTCAAAGCAGAAGAAAGAGACCCCTTTGCAGTGTGTGTTAGACAATTGGGACAGGTTTTGTTTGCTAGCAGTTGAGGGAAACACCCAGGAGATGAAATCTTTTGAACTTAGTAATCTGTGCACAGAAGTTTGGCCATCTGTCCGAGAGATCGGATGGCCAAGCGAGGGAACCTGGGATTGGGATAAGTGTCAAAGACTTGCAGATTATTGCCACGCAGTACATCCAAATGATCAATGGATTTACTCCGCGGCGTGGGAGCGAATGGTTGCAGAGGGGGTGTGGTGGGCTGGCCCAAAGTGTCGTGAGAAGAAGATTTGCTTTGCAAACAGAAAAGTGGGGAAAAGTCCTCCGGTGCTCCCAGCGGAGCCAGAAGAACTCCTCCCGCTAAGGAGGAGAGAGAGAGAGAGGTTTATTGCCCCAACCGGAGCCTGGGGAGCAGCCCCAGCGTCCCCGCTCCACGCCAGCCCCAGAGCCCCCGTCCAAGCTCCAGCCATGTTCCCCACCATTGGGACAGGCTCGGCCGTCCAGATGCCGGCCCCGGCCGTGACGCATTCCGAGGCGGTCCCCGCTGTTCCTTCCGCACCAATCCAGATCGTCCCCGCCCTGCCATTCCCGGCAAGCCCAAGACTTCTTCCTCCTCCTGCTGCGCCAATCCAGTTTGTCCCCGCCCTGTCGCTCCCAGCAAGCCCAGAGCTTGTTCCTGTTCCCGGAGCGCCAGTTTCAACTTCAGTAAATTCACCACAGACTTTGCAATTTGAATTAGAAGGGCTAGCAGATGCGGGTTCAAGCGGGACGGATCCGTCTGCCAAAGCAGCGTCCCAGCCTGCGCTAGCTCCTCCGTTCCACTTCCCAACAATAGTGGCATGCCCGGTTTCCCCTCCAGGAAGGGACCTGCCCTTTGAAGAGCCGCCTGCTTACCAAGGCCCTCTTTCCATGAAGATTAATTACCCCTTTGAAGAAACCAGAGAGATAGAGGGAGAGGCGAGACGTCCACCCCCTCCTTTTGGCCGGACGATAGCGCGTCCCCAAGGCAGGGAGAGAGAGTATGAAAGCCCCGAAGCTTCAGGGAGGCAGATGACGCCACCCCTGCAGAAGCGAAGGAGCAGTTCCGTTGACACTGCAGGAACCACAGGGCGCTCTCCAGACCCACCTAGAAGAAGGCATAGTGTGGGAAGAGCTGCTTCTCCAATGAGAACTAGAAGCCAAACAAAGGGGCAGGAAGCAAGGGAAGAAGAAAAGGTGGAAAGAGAGGCACTACAGTGTCCTATACGGCAGGTCCCGCTACTAGATGCCCATAACCGGGTCCAACAAGCTTTCCAAATAGTTCCGTTTTCAAGTTCCGACATTTTTAATTGGAAACATAACACCCCCCCATATTCTGAACAGCCCGGGCGATGGGGGATCTTTTGGAAGGGGTTATGGCTACTCATGACCCTACGTGGTGGGATTGCAAGCAACTTTTAAATGCCCTTTTTACGGCGGCAGAGAGACGGTGCATCATCAACCAAGCCAGGTTGATAGCACAAGAGGGACATGGGCAAACAGAGGCTGTGGCATTTGGGAATATTAGGTTCCCAGTGGAACAAGATCCGGGGTGGAATCCAAATATTCCAGAACAGAGAAACAGAATTAGAGACTTTCAGCAAATTCTATTGCAAGCCATTAGGGAAGGCCCTCCCCGGCCTTCTAGTATCCAAAAGATACAAGGAGTCCAGCAGGACAAAATAGAGACCCCTGCTGCTTTTCTTGAGCGTTTGGAGGAAGCTTATCGAAAATATAGCCCTTACAACTTAGAGCAGAATGATGGGAGAGTCGCTCTCACACACTCCTTCATTTCCCAGTCATCCCCAGACATCAGAAAGAAAATCCAAAAGCAGCCAGGATTTTTGGGCAAAAATTTAACTGAACTGTTGGCCATTGCTGACCAAGTGTACATGGCTAGAGAGCAGGTAGAAGAGGAGAAGAAAGAGAGGAAAAAGAGAGAAGGATATAGAGTCTTGGTGAGCATGTTTGAAGAGAGGTCAGGAAGAGGAAGAGGAAGAGGAAGTAGCAGAGGAAGAGGGTCAGGAAGAGGAAATAGTGGAGGACAATTTACGTTGGGTCGCAACCAGTGTGCACGCTGTAGAAAAGAAGGCCACTGGAAAAGGGATTGTGTAGAAGAAATGTCAGAGGAAAGTGATGCAGGTGTGAAGAAAGTGACAAGTACAGCCAGAGGCTCAGGGAAGCCAAGGGGAAGAGGCAAAGGAAGTTATAAACCATATCAGAAGGCTGTTGTGGCTGCTGCCATGCAGGAGGAAGAAGAGGAAGACTCAGAATGGGAAGATGAATGTTGAAAGATAGGCAAGGCTTTTCTGTTACTTGACCCAGAGGAGCCATTGATTGCCATAGATGTACAAGGTCAACGTATAAAGTTCCTAATAGACACCGGTGCGGATAAATCAGTAGTGAACAAGAAGATAGCGCCCCCTAGTGGTCAGCACATCAAAATTGTTGGCGTGTCAGGAAGGCCACAGAAATGTCCTTTGTTACAGCAAAGAAAGTGCAACATTGCTGGCAGAGAGGTGGTGCATAAGTTACTGTATGTCCCAGATTGTCCCATCCCCTTCTTGGGAGAGACATTTTGGCGAAGATAAGGGCAAGGTTGGAATTTTTGGAGACAGGCCAGTTGGAACTTACAGTCCCACAGCAAGAAGAATACAGATTGTTTAGATTGCAACAAGTTACCAAGAAAGATACAGTTTGGTGTTGGGAAGAAACTCCCAGGGTTTGGGCTGAAGATAATGAGCCAGGAATGGCGATAAATGTTGCCCCTGTTGTAGTTGAGATAAGGAAGGGTCAGCTTCCCGTGAGAAAGGCCCAATATCCGATAAGCAGAGATGCTGTGGAAGGGATCCAAGGAGAGTTGCAAAGATTGCTGCGTCATGGGATTATTGTTCATTGTGAGTCAGCTTGGAATTCGGCCTTGCTTCCTGTACGTAAGCCAGATGGGAAGTACCGCATTGTGCAAGACCTTAGAGCTGTCAATCAAGCTACAGTAACCCTAACTGCTGTTGTACAAAATCCATATGTGATGATGAGTCTAATACCAAGTACCGCTGCTTGGTTCTCTGTATTGGACTTACGTGATGCATTTTTCTGTATTAGGCTAGCTCCTATCTCTCAACCCATCTTTGCCTTCCAATGGGAAACCCCAAAGGGAGGACAAAGGCGTCAAGTAAGTTGGACTCGTTTACCTCAAGGTTATAAAAATAGTCCAACCATTTTTGGGCAGGCCTTAGCTCAGGACTTGTCAGAATTTGAAATTCCAGAGGCGGAAGGTTTTTGGCTTCAGTATGTTGATGACCTGTTGGTCGGGACTAAGACAAAAGCAGGGTGTGAGCATTACACTCTAGAACTGTTGTAAGAGAAAGGATATAAAGTGTCAGCTGTAGTTAAAAAGGCCTCATGACCAAAAGACATTATTCCTAGGATGCTTTTTTGCAGATAGGCCTCAGACATTATTAACGGTATGCCTTTGCAGATCAATGTGCACCACGTGGTTCAGGGACTGTGTAAGCTGCTGGGAATCACGTGGCGCCTTCATTGTGCGTATCACCCGCAATCTTCTGCCAGGGCAGAAAGAGCCAATCGAACTTTAAAGAACTGTTTAGCAAAGATCTGCCAAGAGACTAAGTTGAATTGGAGAATGGCGTTACCCTTGGCTCTCCTAAGAGTCAGGTGTACACCACATAAGAAGACAGGCTTGTCACCATTTGAAAGACTGTATGGCAGGCCTCCTTTGAACTTAAAACCAATGTGTGGACAGACTTCTGACAGCCACGTGTTAGGACATCAACAGACTTTGCAAGATGTTCAGATGTTAGGGAAACAGCTAGAGAAACTTAGTCAATACACTGCAGATTTGCGACCTCCTCTCCCGTCTACTTGTCTTCACTCTTTTTCAGTTGGCGAATCGGTCCTTGTTAAGGACTGGAACCTGCGTCCGCTGCAGCCGAGATGGAGAGGGCCGTATACCGTGCTTCTGAGCACACCAACCGCTGTCAAAGTCCAAGGTCTTCGCCCTTGGATCCACTACTCGAGGGTAAAGAGGTCGCCGGTTGTTTTGGAGTCTTCCGTGGATCCAAGCAACCCCCTTCGTCTCAGGATTACAAAGACTTTGCAACGCCCTATTTAAGGGGCACACAGACGGCCACAGAAGAGTCGTCTGATACCATCGCACCCAATCCGGGAAATGGTGGTCCAACGCAAGAAAGATGGACAGAGCCAAAGGCCCTTTCATTGCGGTGGTGGCTATGCATCTTAATGGGACAGAGTTACAGGTGTAAGCGCTCCGCAAGGGTCAAGACAGTGTTTGGATTCATGGCTCTGATACTGACATTGTATGTTACTGGGACACATGGCGGGTGGGAGGAAAATATGTTTCACAAGCTTGTAACTAATATGTCACATGAGTTAAGTTTAAATTCGTGCTGGATTTGTAGCCAGGGGCCTTCAAGCCATAGGTCCGGTTGGCCAATAGTTCCATCTGGGGTGTTAACATTGGCGGGGTGGAATAGCACGAAAGGGAAGCAGGAGCACGGGACAGAGACAGCTAGAAGGGTTTGGTTCATGGTCACACATCGGGCCCCTGTGTTAAGAGCTGCCCTGTGCTTCAAATGGGAAAAAGAGGCACGTCCCTATTATGCAGGAAGTCAGAGAGATGGCATGTATGAGTTGTTTAGGCAGATTGAGCTAGGTTCCTATCCTGCTTGTGATCACGTGATCACCGTGCAAAGCAGGTACAGAGGCCGGTGTGGTCTAAGGACAACAGGAGTGTGGACTTGGAGCTGGGAGAGCTCAAATTGCACCCACATCCTGTTCAGAAATCATCAGGAAGATGCCATAGTGAACCTGGTTCAGAATTTGCCTGCTAGACGTTTGGGTTACCGTGCCACTGGACTTCCAGAGGGAATAGTATGGATCTGTGGAAAGATAGCATTGCCTGTGCTTCCTGTAGTTTGGTCTGGAGTTTGTACCCTAGGTACCCTGCAACCAGGGGGCTTGAGGGTGCTTCCCAAAGAGGCTCATGTGACTAATCTATACTTACATGTTCAGAAACGCTCTTTTGCGGATGTGCAGCGTTATGGCTATAATCCTGACAGAACTTACTTAACTGAAGGCCAGAAGATTGTAGCAATTGCAGGCCCTTGGATAGGGGTGGCTTGGAACATAAAACAGTTGCGTGTGTTATCATATGATTTGGAAGCCTTGGCTAATGACACCCATGAGGGCTTGTTAATTTTGCAGGAAGAAGTGAATTCTCTGGCAAAAATGGAAATGCAGCAAAGGCTGGCATTAGATTATCTGCTTTCAAAGGAGGGCGGTTTCTGTGCGTGGTTAAATCAAACGTGTTGTCATTTTATAAATAAGACTGAGAGATTGAACTGGATTTAAGTAAAATTCAGGGTGCTGCTAGAGAAATACAAAAGACTTATTCAGATCCAAGTGATTTTTGGAATACAGTGTTGGGCTGGCTGCCGAACTTACATTGGTTACGTTCTCTTGTAATGATAACCATTGTGGTGATCTGTTCAGTGTTAATCATAATGTGCTGTCTGCCTATCATGCTCAGATGCTGTGCTAAGGCAGTACAGAGTTCTTTGGAGTCAGTAAAGGGTGTGCATACTGTTAAAACTGGAAAACCCGGGTCTCACGAGACGGGAGGGGTGATTGGTCTAAATAGGTGTTCCAGATGTTTGTGTAGGAAACCCCTTGCGATGGGTTTCCCACAAAAGAGAAATCCTGGAATGAAGCAGGTTTGGTACTTTTCCGAGCATAAAAAGTACAGTCAGAAAGTGATGCTACATGCGTGTCAACTCTGAAAAAGAGGGTTTTGGTGTCTGGAATCAATCAGGCACATGTTATAGAAGACTAACACCCTGATTATATACATTCTAATCCACTCTGTGCCAAGTTATACTATATATGCTAGATGAGTGGGAATACAGTGCTGTTTGAGCTATGAAAGTAATGGGATTCTTAATGTGAATGGAAAACACCAGCAAGCATGGCAAAAGTCCTATCTTCACTGCTGGCAGGAAGCCCGGACTAAAGTTGCAAGAAAAGAACAGAGAGAGGCTAAAATTGATAGCTTGCACTGTGAGAAAGAATGTTTACAGAAAGCTATTGTTCTCATATTTAGTGATGACAGAGACATGATGCAAATGATTTATTTAGTGTTTATTGATTAATGAAATGTCATGTAACAACAGTAATCACCAGCCAATTATGATTGTTTTAACCATGAAGAAGGGGTGGGTTTAACTAGATGGACTCCATTAGAGTATAAAAGTCTTTGTATGAAATGTGACGGGGTCTTTTGCCCCTATCTACAGCTGTGTTCTGTTGGCAAACACCCACCAGCTGGTGATTGATAATAAACCTTTTTGTTTTCATCCTACTTCACAGTTGTCACGAGTTTTCCCTCTTCTAAGTATCCGCACGTTCGGGCAGCGTTGGTAAGATTAATTTGGTACTTGGAGTTCTAGAACTCCCGGTTCTGCTTCACTGTGTGCCAAGTTTGGTCTTTATCGATCTTGGTTCTGGACCACAGTGGTCTGTGGGGAATGAAGTACTACAAATCCCATAATCCATGGAGGTACATCAAATCCCATAATCCATGGTCCACCCTCCTCCAAACTGCAGTAGAATGTAGCGTGGGTCATAGGGGCTCTGTGTGCCAAGGTAGGTTACTGTCAATTCAGGATATACACAATGTCCCATGAGCTGAGGCCTAGTCAGGAAACTCAAGTTAATGAAGCCTTACTGTCACCCTTCTCTACCTCCGAAAGGGGACTCAGGGTGGCTCACAAAAGGCAACAATTCAATGCCGCATACAAGAACAGAACAACAACATATCAAAAATTACAACAAAGCAGATTAAAAACAGTTACCTATCAAATCCCCCATAATCCCCCCGTTCCATATTCGTAAGCTGTCAGCCAATCTACAGTCCGCCAACACAACCCTATCCTACTCAGATTGTCCGTCCGCTGCTCCACATCAACCAAACGCCCGGTCCCACAGCCACGTCTTTAGCTTTTTTCTAAAGGAAAGGAGGGAAGAAGTTGACCTTATTTCGCTGAGGAGCGAGTTCCACAAGCGAGGGGCCACTACCGAGAAGGCCCTATCTCTCGTCCCCACCAAACGTATTTGCGACGGAGATGGGATCGAGAGCAGGGCCTCCCCGGAAGATCGTAAATTTCGAGGTGGGACATAAGGGGAGATACGTTCGGACAAGTAAGCTGGGGAAGGCAAACTCTTGCAGTACAGGATTTAGGGGCATTTTATATTCTCGCATGGCTTTAATAAACTGTTTAGTTTCTAGCAGAGCAAAATGCAAGCTACAACAGTAAGGCATAGAAACAAAAATTATCACTTTACTCCCTGTTTTTGAGTTTTTATTCACCTTACTTATGAAAAGCTACTGCTTTGATTATTATAAGCCAAGGAATATTCCGTGCATGTGCCAAAGTAGATGTTATGCTATAGCAGAATTGGTGCTTTTAGCAGAAGTACAGTCAGAGGAGAGTGATGCACAAGCACAGGCCTTAGTATAGCGGGATAGCTTGCCAGAAATCATGCTAAAAGCCCTTCCGATAATAATGCACTCTGATTGGTAGGTCAGGCACAAGCTGTGATTTGTTAGAGTACATCATGTGCCTTTCCTGATAACACTGGCCGTGATTGGCCTAGCTAACACCCAGCGTGTATTTGTTTACATTGTTACTGATTGGTAGAAACCGCGCATGGGCAAAATGAGACTGTTCCTCCTTGCTGGCATAGAGGGACGGCTTAGAAATGTTGCAAATTCAGTACAGGATGCTCATATGGCAAGATAACATACTGTGAGAATGAAGAATTAATACTGCGTAGTGCTGTTTAGCAAATAAGAATGCATATAGAGGGTGATGCCAAATAATGTGATGTTTAATTGGATAATGAAAATGATTTGATGCTGTGAACCAATGAAAAATGATGAAGAAAGGAGGGACGGGACCTGCCGCCATAGATTGTATATAAGGGATAGTTAGAGATTGCTCGGGGTTCTTGCCCTGAGGCAGCTAGTTCTGTGGGCAGGTCCCGTCAGCTGACGTTGTGCAAATAAACTTTGGCTTCATTGTACCCGCAGTACGATTGTTGCGTTTTCTCTCGTTCCTGTGCTCGCACGGCTGCGCCGCCTATAAGTAAAAAGGTAACACCTGGGAGTTTTGGGACTCCAGATTTGCTGCTACAATGCCATAATAAGTTTATTGATTTTGTTGGATTTGTTGCACCGGGACTGGCGCAGCTGGCTGGGTGTCAGCTACATTAAAGATCACTACTGACCGAAAGGTCATGAGTTCGAAGCCAGCCCGGGTCGGAGTGAGCTTCCAGCCAATTTTGTGTAGCTTGTTGTCGACCTTTGCAACCCCAAAGACAGTTGCATCTGTCAAATAGGAAATTTAGGTACCACCTATGTGTGGGGAGGCTAATTTAACAAATTTATGAGGCCATAAAAAATCTCCAGAAAAATGCATGCGGGGAATGCGGAAACTACTTCATTAGTGGTGGCCAGAAAATGGAATGTTAAATAGCCTCTGACTGTCTGTCTATATGTGTTGTGTGTCTATGCATTGAATGTTTGCCATGTATGTGTACATTGTAATCCGCCCTGAGTCCCCTGTGGGGTGAGAAAGGCGGAATATAAATACTGTAAATAAATAAATAAATAAATAAACAAACAAACATGGCTTACAGTCCTGGAAATTATGTATTTCTAATAAATGCTAGTACAGCTTATCTCCCAGCATATCCCTTAAATCAGCATTTCTCAACCTGGGCGTCGGGTTAGGGTTGGAGACCTTGGAGGCGTCTACTGACAACAGCAACTCTTCGGCTTGGACCACCACCCACCAAAGTCAGACACAACCAGGCTTAATGTCAAGAGGAAACCTTTTAATGTGTACTGCATCAATATATCTACAAGGCTAACACAATGTGCCATTTTTTGAAATTCTAATGTACATGTGCACTACTCAGAGCTATCAGTATTACCCATTTGCACTGACACTGTAATCACAGGGTTTTGTCTGCAGTTAGTACAAACATGTGTTGTTTTTGTTGCTGCTGGCATTTTAAAAAGTTGCTGATTTTGTCAAAGTTTATGCTCTTTTAATAGTGCGATATGGTCTGGTATAGGAGAAGTTTCATGGAGGTGATTCCCTGAATTACTACACTGGATGACATAAATTCCAGTCACACCAGCAAAATAAATAAATAAATAACCTAAAGTGTTTTGGTCTTCTGTGTTGGTCGTTTCTGTGTATTTCTACTAAAAGGAAGGCCCTAAAGGTCATAATAATATAGTGCGCTCCACTTTGTTTTTCATTGAAGCCTCTTGTCAACACAATGGTGGCTTGACATTTAATTTAGAATACATGGCACTGCTGTACATTCACCGAATTACTGAAAAGGAAGCTTACAACAATGTTGCTTCCCCCCCCCCCCTTTAATTACCGTACTTGTGATTAGAAAGAAATACATCCCAGTAAAAGCAATCTTAATCTGAAATCCTCCGTGCCAGGAAAACAGAGGTTGTGAGCTCAGCACTTCTAATCTAAACAAAAACTATGGTGTTTAGCTCTCCATTACATTTCTACTGTTTTATATGTTTGCTGCTCAACCCAGGAATATAGAAGCCAGATACAAGTATTGCAGAAAATAAGGACAATTTTTATTATTAATTATTTAATTAATGTTGTTTCTTGGGGCTGAGAAACTGAAAATGGGGGAGAAGCATGGTGTTTACATTGCCTGTCCACTTCTGCCATTTTATCCATTTCTCCAAGGTCAAAGTGGCAGTGGAGGTGCAATGGAGAGGGTGTGGCACAACGAATTAAACTATTGAGCTGTTGAACTTGCTGACTGGAAGGTTGGTGGTTCAAACCATGGGATGGGGGTGAGCTCCCACTGTCAGCCCCAGCTCCTGCTAACCCAGCAGTTCAAAACATGCAAATGTGAGTAGTCATGCTGGCCACATGACCTAAGAGGTGTTTATGGACAATGCAGGCTCTTCGGCCTAGAAATGGAGATGAGCACCACCCCCAGAGATGGAAATAGGCACCACCTCCAGAGCTGGAGATGGAAGGGCAGCTTTTATCTTTATCTGTGTGTCAGTGTTTCCAG